>LOEQ01010494.1:15452-28288 GCA_001685075.1 Bramus lutescens | reverse complement strand
TTTTGTTATGCGTTCCTTGCTTAATATTGTTTATTGTTTGTAATTTTATATTTGTTATATGTTCCTATTGTATATAGTTGTATTGGGTTTGGATTGATCTTGTTTAGACAAAAGGGGGAGATGATGGGGAAACTCTATCAACCAATCACATCTAGTTAAGGCGTGGTTACCTGGGGCCCAGGTAGAAAAACTGGGAGGACCCCATGCACTCTCTCTGCGCAGATCCTGCAGGACGGATAGGAAGTTGGACCTCCCATTCTTTTAGCGTGAGTTTCCCCTTATAACCATTAAAATATAATTGTTATTCTTTAGCTGGCCTGGTTATTTATAGTACCTACCTAATTCGCAACACCGGGCCAGGAGGTGGTGGTGCACGCCTTTAATCCCAGTACTTGAGAGGCAGAAGCAGGCAGATCTTTGTGAGTTCGAGGCCAGCCAGGTCTACAAGAGCTAGTTGCAGGACAGGCTCCAAAGCTATAGAGAAACCCTATCTCAAAAAAGAAAAAAAAAAAAACAAACCCACAAACAAACAAAAACCATAATAAAAATGAAGCAGGCATTCTGGAGTGGGAAGGAATACAACAGTATGCGTGTGAAAACAATCAAAATACACTTTACACAGATATGTCAAAATATTGTTTTATTAGAGATAAGAAACACATAGTAAAGAGGTAAAAATTAAAACCATACTATGCTAAACACAGAGAAAATTAAATTAGTTAGAAATAATATGCATATAAACTAATGACTAAAACGAACATTTATTCTATGATAAATTATATTACCACATAAGATACAGACTTAAACCTTAACAGAAGAAAACTATGAATCGAAGGCTTAAATGCATATTTACTTAGTGGTCCTAAGTGTCTCACACAAGATTCTGACAATCTGTCCAACTGTATACAAAATGCAATTCAAAGATACTTTCATACCCTTTTGTGCAACCTGTTGAATTAAGTTTGGGTGAAATTAATTGACGGTACCCAGTAAAACACAGTTGGTGTAATCTATCTATTTGGGTTCAAGAAAAATGTACTCTTGAGAGGGATGAATGGTGTCTGTTTTCACTAGTATCACACCACAGCACTTTACCAATGTTGTATTGTACAAGGTATTAACACTAGTTAAATTCCCAGTAATGGACAATGTATTGAGGTTATATAAGTGGTTTACTATGAGATAAAGAGTAAATGAAGACTATACCATTTTGGTAACTTTCGTGAGTCTCAAACTATTTCAAATAAAGTTTATATCTTTTAAATCTTAACTGGGAAGATTGGGTAGGATGAGTGTACTTGTTATTGTTAATACATTATTGTGCTCATTGTATTCACAAAATAAACAGGATATAATATTTTGACATAGACAGAAGCACTTTATGTTAGAGGTTATTAGAACAAACAAAATATCATGGTCTGATCAAATTACTCATATGGGAACCAAACTACTACAGGCAAGAAAGAACTAATAAAGCATTTACATAATTTAATAAATCAGACTAATGTAGTGAGGGAACTCCCAGTTTGTAGCTATAAAATGTGATGATCATAATCATATTCATGTTTTTTACAAACCAAAGAGCCAATAGAACAATTTACACAATTTATGTTTACATAATTTCTTTCCTTAGAGTGTTGCTCACTGTATGTTGATGTCTGTTTCAGTGAGCAGAGGAGACTGGAGAGAAGACATCTCTATGTTTGGAGTGTGTGATATGTCAAGTACTGTGACAGACCCTTCAGCTTTCTCATTAAATCTTCTAATGACTGCAGGTCAAGTATGATTGGCTACCCGTGAAAGTATTGAATCGAAATTGACTCAAGAGATCAAGCAACTTTTCAAAGCTATAATAAGTACGTGAGGGCACGCTGTGAACTCAGTCTGCAGTGCTGTTCAGCCCCACTCCTCCACACATAAGGACGTGATGATCCTGATTTTAACACTAGCCAAAGACTGTATCTTTCTATAGAGATAATTAGCCTCTCCTCTTAGCCAGGGAAAGTATTCTGTATTGACGATTATTTTCTAAATGTTCTGTCCTTATGAGAATACTTGATCAGATAGGGATTAAATTCTAAATATTCTTGAGCACTTGGACTTTTCTGTTGCTTTCTTTGTAGTGATCCTCCCCTCAAATAACAAAATCTGCTCCTACTTCCTCCAGAAAGAACAACTTTATTTCAAGGATGTTGGAGAGGCCACCGAATGTTCTGGAGAAGTGATGGTTAGTCACACTGCTCCATTTAACCAAAGTGCTGCTCTGTGCTGATGGTTGTTTTCTGCTGCTCTCAGAACTGAGTATCAGAACCTCCAACATTGCTTTTTCTTTGTTTTAGAAAAAAAAGATAGAAGTTCTATAACACTGTCTAGAGAAACCTCCCAAACACAACTACAGCCGCAGGGTACATATCTCCACATTGAGGCCTTGTGCAAATAGGTTTGATGTGCAGATTCTAAGCCATCAGACAGTATTATGAATAAATTGGTCACCAGGTCTGTTTGAGGAGACATTTTAGATGACACAGCTGGGACACAGCCTTTCAGCTTTAATAACCAAAATAGCCAGTAATCAGGTGACTAAGTGATGAATAAGGAAACATGCTGACTTCCAAAAGCCAAGGACATTGACCCCTGAAGTAAAATGAGTCCCTGAGAACCCAGGAGAACTCAGAAGGCTTCCACGCTTGTTCAGACCTTGGGAACTAAAGCAAAGCAGGAAACAAGGAGAGTTTCAGCTGAAGCACTTGTCAAGGTAAGCCCCTGAGCTCTTGAGTCTGTTCGACAATACTTCCTGCACATCACTCAACATTTACTGGATAATACACTTCCCAGAAGCAGATGCACACACTTTCTGATAGGACTCCATTTTCTACAGCATCATCTAACTATGTTTCTATCAATTATAGATGGAGAAGCAATTTGATTTTATAGGGCTGGACACTGAAACTATTGTGTTTCCTGTTGACAATGTCTGAGCCAACATTAAAATCCAAAAAGTTATTGTCTGCTTTACTGGGATTCATGATGTTCAACAGCAATATTGCTTCTGTCCAATAGTAAATACTTTTTACTAAAATAAGTGAAGGCCATTTAAAATTGTATAAATGAGAACCACAAGTCTGAACTTCATCCTTGTTGATACGAGGGATGGTACTGTATATCTCTGCCTGGTATGTTAAAAACTTGAATTTCAGATTAGTTAATGAATCATGAGAAGTCAATGAGCTATTCCAAAAGATTTATCAAGTACTCTAAGTCATTTTATGCATTATTACATTTCATATTGTCAGACAACAGAGTAAAAAGTGGTTTTATTCTAAAGAATTATTTTACCTCTAATGATCAAGCCTGGATCTGCTGCTGCAGGAGTTCAGGGACCACTGATGTGGCAATGCCTGATCATATGGAAGAGTCTTTGGAATCATTTTAAGAGAGAATTTAGAATCATTTTCAAGGGAAGGCTAGAGAAAGCCTGGGGAGTAATCATACAGCTTGGCACTTAAGTATTCTCCTCAAAGTCCATGTGGTAAAGACTGGGCCTAATGTGTTGCTATTGGGAGGCTATGGAACCTTCCAGGCATGGGTATTAATAGGAGGTCTACAGATCATTGGGAGCTCTTGGAATGGATTATAGGGCTTGTATCTTTAAATTAGTCTACCATTCTATCAAGATCTTCTGCTTCAAGATGGTGGCGGATATGGCAAAGCTAGTGAGTTCTCTAAGCATGTGCCTACTGCCACACTTCCTTAACAGTGAAGTGGGTTCCCTGGACAGCAGCAGTGTTTCATGTAATATCATTATGGCGGCTAAGAAATGACAGAATTGTTGGCCCAGGGATGGTAGTTTTGGCAGAAGAGTTATATGTAGGAAAAGCAAATTTATAACCAGAATTAGTATCACTTTTAAGTAAGGACAGAGTATTGCTCTTTCCAGGAAGGAAGTGGTCCAATGTAGTGACCTGCTACCAGGTCATGAGCTGATCACCCCAAGGAATGGTGCCATAGTTAGAGTTCAGTGTTCATCTCTGCTGTCGACTGATTTGACATTCAAAAAGAGTTGTAGATAGGGCAGCCTCAGTAAGTGGAAGTTCATATTGGTAAGCCCATGCATGATCTCCATCTCTACCATGATGACAACTTTGTTCATAGCCAATTGGCCAATAGAAGAAATGGCTGGGGAAAGAAACTGACAGTTCAAGTAATAACCTATTTGATTATTAACCTCTTCCTGTTGAAGTCACCTTTTAATGGGTACTTTTGTGGGACATAAATATTTCCATATCCTTTGTTCAAATGCCTTTTTCAGTAGTTTTCTAATCATACTCCTTCCAGTTAAATCATTGGCTACAGCCCATGAATCAGTATATAGTAGCACACCTGTCCATTTTTCCTTCCAAGAAAAATGCACAACCATGTGTCCTGTCTGAAGCTCTGCCCACTGTGAAGATTTTTCTCCTTAAGTGTCTTTAATGGCTGTCCCAGAAAGAAACTGGAATGCAGCTGGTTAATTTCTCGATAGGGCATGCATAACTTGCAGAACCATCTGCAAACCAGATCCTACCCTTCTCTTTCTCAGTCAACCAATCATACTGTGTACCCCAGAAGAATACATGTGAATTACAGGGAAATGTGGGGAGGGAGAAGGTATTATAGCAGGAATAGAAACTGTGGTGGTTTGAAAGAAGTAGCCCTCATAGGCCCATATGGGGTGGCATTATTGCAAGTGTGGCCTTGTTGGAGTAGGCGTGGCCTTGGAAGAAGTGTATCACAGGCTGTGTGCTTTGCGGTTTCAGAAGCTCAAGCTAGGCCAGGTGGCTCATGCTCTTCCTGCTGCCTGCTGGTCCAGATGTAGCATTGTCAGCTCCTTCTCCATCACCATATCTGCCTGCATGCTTCCCACCATGATGATGATAGACTAAACCTCTGAACTGTAAGCCAGCCCCAATTAAATGTTTCCTTACGAGAGCTGTCATGGTCATGTCATGTATTCACAGCAACAGAAAGACGGACTAAGGCAGGGTGATAAAATTTATCTACTTACAGAAATTGATTTACATTGAGAAACAAAACTACACAAAGAAATGGAGGCATGTTAATTACTATATATGAACAAAAATGACTGAAATGAAGAAAAATACAGAATTTGTGGAAGATACAACCTGGTGGTGTGTTGAAAGTCTTTCTTAACTAAAACTTTAATACTTGGACCAGTGCCAAATAAAACTTTTGGAGAAGAAATTATCAAGCCCAGAAAAAAAAGGAAATATGTGGCTAGATGAATTTGATTGGCTTTATAATCAAGAAAGTCGAAGAGATCTCTAGATTAAAAGTCCACCATTCTGTCATGTGAACTCCCTTTAGTCATCACACTGAATACTAAGGTTTGCATATGCTTCTGTCATGTAATGGAACAGGGAATGATTTGAATCAAGGAATCCCAAGTGTGTCATGGTTTGAATCTTTAAAATCCCAAAGGCTCATGTGCTAAAGGGTTGGTCCCCAGCCAGTATCACTGTAGGGAGGTGATTGGATTGGAGGTTGCTAACATCATTCAAGTCATCAACCATTTTATTGTTGTTGTTTTTTTGCATTCACAAATCAATGGGCTGCTGAAAACATCCCCAGTCCCCTCTGATCTTCATCTTTGCTTTCTGAAGGCTCATCTCGGTTCCTATGAACCAATGACCATGTACAGAGATGTCTAAAACTGTGAGTCAGAGTGAACCCTTTCAACTTGAACAAGGCTTCATGGCAAAAGGACACCAGCACAGGCAGAGTATTAATTTGTATTATACATAAAAATGATATTCAAATACTAAAATCTGTAGTTCTTACTATCCAACAGTTCCCCCACAACCACCACCACCATCACCACACACCCAGTTTTGATAATAGTGCTGTTATTTTTCTTTAGGGAAACACCTCTACACAGTTTCCACTGGCAGTGCTTTGATGCACACATTCTTCTCTAGAGGAGCTTGAATATTTGCAGATGGTGTGAAGTAGAGGTGGGGGTGGAACTAAGCAATCAAAGCTTCGCCTCCTGCTGTGAGTAGACCCTGATTCTTCCAGGCTCCAGTGAGACTGATGAAATTTAGGAACTAGTGTTTACCAGGGTCGCAAAGAAAGACAAGTATTTTCTTTTTCAGAGTTGTAGTGACATTCCTATGAGACTAAAAATGACTACACTATGATTGTATAGTAAGTAATGGGAGAAAGAGAACGATTTGCCCTCCTGCATCAAGCCCTGCTTTAAGAAGTCTTGTAGGGCTGATCTCTTTGTCACATTTACTCACAGTCAGAAATAGCCCTGGTTGATAGCCCCAACAGCTTCCTTAAGTGATTACACACACACACACACACACACACACCAAAGACACTCAGCAGGTTGCATTTATACATTTGTCCATACATATACACATACACTTATGAGTAAAACAATAATAATCAAAAGAGGTTGTCAGTTTGAGAATGGGAAGACATAGGGAAGGCTGGAGAGAGGGTACCCAGGAGGAGATGAAGGGTAGAAATAGAAAGGAAAAGTTTTACAATAATATCTCAATTAAAATTTAAAAAATATTACAGGGCTTCTTGAGTTTTGGGATTCCATTGTTTTTCTTTTATTATACTGGCTGATTAAGAATATTTTACTCACAATCAGAAATAGCCCTGGATGATTGCACTAACTACTTATATTAGACAGATATATGTACTAGAAAGTAGAGGAAATTTTATATATTAAAATAGCATACAATACAAGAATGTAATACCATTTACTGGCAGCAATTTTTCAAAGCTTTTAAATTCTAGTTATAAAATAGCTGCAGCTTTTGATTTAGGACAAGCAGTCTTTTGAGAGACACTTGCATTGTGTGAAAATTTGTAATAATATTTAAAGAACTCATTTTGCTGAAGTGCTATATAATAGCTGATACTCTGGATAATGTGTATTCATACTTATTAACTCTGAACAAACGCCTAAACCATTTGTAGATGGAAAATGCAGCTGTGTAAGAGTGGGCAAAGTTTTGATTTTCTATTCATACAGATATAATAATCATCTTCTTTCTTTCTAATGCTGTCTTCCTCAATATTTCCCAGTAATTCCTCGTCGACATGATGACTTTTCCCCAGCTTGAGGGACCTCACTATCCACATGGCCAACTACTAGGAAACGCTCCCTGTCATTTGTACAGATTGAACATTTATCCATCTTATAGCCTTCATTTGCAACAAAAAGAAATTCTGCCCATGAAGACTTTATACTTCCCTGGGAAACTTTTCTTTTCTTCCCCTTCCCTTCCCTTTGTGTGTGTGTGTATAAGAGAAGTGTATGCATGTTTGAAATGAATAGATGTGTTTACGTGATTACAGGCTTGCATGTGTGCCTGGGTATATGTGCATGTGGAGGCTGGATGTTGAAGTTGAGTGTTTGTCTTTCTCCCCGACTCTCCACTGTATTATTTTTGAGACAGAGTATCTTGATTTAAGCCAGAGATCACCAGTTGACTAGCCTAGCTAGTCAGCTTGCTCGGTGGTCTCTTGTCTCTGTCTTCTGAGTGCTAGAATAGCAGGCAGTAGACATGCAGCTGGGCAATCACATGGGTGCTAAGAAGACAAGCCCCAGTTCATAAGCTTGCATAGCGAGCTCTTTACCCACTAAGCCATCTCACCAACCCATAAGAAAGATTGTTAATATTAAATCATTATAAAATAAATTATCAATTAGTAAAATTTTATGAAGTAAAAGAATGCCAGTTCACACATTATTTTAGACATGAGATGGAAGTTGGTAAATGAGGACTTCTGTTACTTTGCAAACTCTTTGGAAAGCCCTTATGGGCTAGGAGCATCATCTCCAAGACTGCTCCAGTTTGACTTTAGAAGAACAAATCCACTGTTTGGAGCAGAAGAAATGATAGAAAATGAGTCTGTTAATAGAGCCAGAAGCTAGGCAATGTTGCTTTACTAGGTAGATTAATTTTAAAATTCAGTTCGAAAAGGCCATTTTCAAGAATCTGGTCACTCAACATTAATGGCCACTAAAATAACAAGAGCAACAATCCCAAACTATGTGGTTCTTGGTGGCAGCAGATAATCATCTGTGTCATGGATTTCTCAATGATTGAGTCTACCTGATTAAGCTTTGCCTTAGTCAACATTTAAAAAAATGCAAAGGACCAATGAGCATGTAGATTGATGTAAAGATGTAAATAAGTAAAATCTACACTGTGATGACAGTCCTGAGAAAAATGATATTGTTTCTACAAATCAATCTTCAGGTTTCACAGGGGATTTAAAGTGTGGGGGTGTGGGAGTATGGGGAACCTGGAGTGGTTGTGACAGAGACAGAGAGGTTCTGTTTAAATCATTTCAATAAATATGCTCACAAGTTGTAATGTGTGAAGTTAAATTTTGTCTTAAAACTCAACAAAATGAAAGAAAATTAGAGCAATCAGAATATTGACTGGATATTTCATACTAGTAGGAAGCTGGCTAATATCTTGTGAGGCTGTTAGTTCTCTGGGTCTGCTTTTAAACACAGATTCTATCTTTTGTAGGTATGTAGCAACATAGTCATTGATGGGGAAAATAATCCTGGAAGAGCTTGGGAGGGAGCTGGATAGAGATGATGCCAGCATGGTTCTGCCCAGGGGATGATGTAAGGTAAGTGATGGAGGTAAGTACCAGTCTCAGGCCTCCATCTTTGGAGGCCCCACCCTTGTGCCTGCCAAACTTTGACCCCTCCCTGGAGGAGAGTCAAGGCAGTCCACCAAACATTGATCCCTCCCTAGAGTGCCCACTAAGCCTTGTCTCCTCCCCGAAGGAGTGTCAAGGCAACCTGCCAAACCTTGGTTGTGTTGGCAGCTTTCCTGGTTCTCCTGCACCCGAGAGTGTAGGAATCCTATTAAACCTAGATATCCTTTAATTTGGCTTGTTGTGATTTGGCTTGATTGGGATTTTTGCGTCAGCAGAGAGCTTGTGTTAGGAAATATTCCTAACAATGGGTCTGGAGGGTTTTATTATACTATTCTTTGTATGATTTTACACATTTGAAAATTTTCAAAATAAAATCCCAAATTAAAAAAAAAGAAACAATTGCTTTTCCACTTTTCCTTGTTCTTGTCTCTCCTGCACATGTTCTATGAAACAAAGACTGGAAGGAATTAACAATTTACCGAAGGAATTCTTATTTCCAACTTGCTATTCATTTCTGGGCAGGCGAACATTAATTTTCTAGCTGCATGAACTACCTGTGTGTATCCTTGTGTGTGAAGTCAAGTCTTATCAGTGACTCTCAAGAAAGCAGAGACCAATGTGGGAACAGAACTCCATGGCAAACACAAGTTATTTGAAAATTTTCACTGAATGGTTAATCTTGCACATCAGAATAATTTTGATTGATTAACTGTAAGCAGTAGGATACATCCTATCATCTATGCCCATCAGGAGCAAACCGCTGGTGTAAAATAATTGAAATCATCTCTGATCATTTTTTTTTTTATCACACAGACAGGAGCTTTTATTCTGAGTTCTGTTTGTAAGAAATGAACAAAAACTACTTCAAAAAAGTATAAGGAATAATCAAAGTATTTCCCTCAGAAATTGTATTCAATTTATAGTTGAGCTCATATCCCTTTAGAATTGTTTACTATTTTTGTTTTTGCGTAATTACATACATACACTTTAGTAAATCATAGAAACGAAGCACCCTGTATGTATGTTTTCCCCATGGGGAGCTTTTTCTTTAACAACATTCATTAGCTTACGATTTTCTTTAAGCTTGTAGGGATTGCCCAACTATGGTGAAGTCACAACAGAACTGCTCTGAATCTAACAAGCACTGAGTTTGCTTCCTGTTTTTGCACCTGTGGTGGTGGTACACATCCTGGTCATGGGGCCTTGCTGACTTGTAAAGGGGTTTCTACTGGATGAAGTCATCAGGTTCCTCCAAGTGAATAATCCGTGGGAAAAGGACTTTGTCACTGTTCAGTTCTGTTCAGCTGTTCCTCTAAGGCGTGTATGAATTGCTTGCCCATTAGCAGTGTGCCTCAAAGCCAGTTCCCCACCTCTGAGCTGTTTACTTTAATTCCATGTTTTGTATAAAGCAGTAATTCCTTGTTTGCTAGCTTCCGGTCAATTACGATGCCATTACAGCCTTATGCACCATCGGTGTTTCTCTTACATCTCTTTGTGTATTTATGATATCTTTTTCAAAGTACACACAACAGTTATTCCCTTTCTATTACATTAGCCTTTGGTCTTTATTTAATTTTGATTATGGTATCTTTTGACAGACAACTTTTTTTTTTTTTTTTGCTTTTCCAAGATAGAATTTGTCTATGTAGCCTTGGGTTTTCTGAAACTTGTCCTATAGACCAAGCTGGCATCAAACTCAGATCCGACTGCCCCCTGCCGGCTGAGTGATGGGATGAAAGACTTGCACTATCAAGCCTTACATGACTTTTTTTAAAAATTGAAACTATTTATTTATTTACTTACTTTGCATCCTGGCTGCAGCCTCCCTCAGCCCTCCACAACTTTTGTTCTTATGACTTTGTTTTATCAGCTTTGGGCCTCTAGTGATGTCTCCTCCCTGTAAGATTTTCTTGCCCAATGAAATTTAGGAATATAGATTGTTTTCTTCTGATAGTATTATAGACATCTTTTATACATATGCTCTACACATAGTGCTATTACAAGAACGCCTTAAAATTCTGTTATGTTACTAGTCCCTTTTGCTTGCATGTGACAATAACATGAATTCTACCCGGAACTTCCCAAGATTTGGTGTTTGCACATGCGTACATTTCTTCTTCTTTTAAATTTAAACTCTAACTCCGGCTGGCATTATACACAATTTCATTGAATTTAGAGTTATTTAAAGTTTTTATTTTTACTTAGAGGTAAAAGTAAAACACATCTGTTCATTTGGGACGTCCTTGATAGTTTTCAATAAATTTGATAGTTTTCTGTCATCAGTAGTAGATGACTTTTATCATGCTAAATTCTCATTACGGTACCGGCAAATGTGGAAATTTGAATATCTTTTCATATTGCAAAGCAAAGAAGCTTGTTAAAGGATGCTACTGTTATGTGGGAAACGGCGCGCGAGCCAGGCACTTTAGCCCCATCAGCTGAACTGGGGAGAAAGGGGGTTGGAGAAGATTGCCCCTGCAGTAGCCTGGTGCAAGGCTGTGTTTAACTCTCTACGCTTAAAGTATAAGCGCTTGACACTAAAAGAAAAATCACTTGCTAACTTTGGGGATTGCAAATAAACTTATTGCTTGAAAAATTAATAAATAAAAGAAAGAATCTAGCATAGCTCTTATTGGGTCAGTAAACCATACCCCCAGGGTAACATAATTTGGATAAAAGACTATTTCCTTGTCTGGAAACATTTTTGATTTTAAAAAAGGAAGCATTATCATTTTGAAACAATTAATTAAATGCATCTGAGCAATTATAATCAATGGTTTTAATGGGTCATAACTCCCCAACCATGTCTGTAAGGCCAAGTACCGAAGCTTGTTTGTCACGAATGACTCTAATCAAGTCACTACATCAAGGCACTAACTTCCAAGAAACACGAGGGACAGCAGGGACACATTTGACAAAATAGATTACAGGACATTTAACAGGACAAACCTTGTTCTTCTTATAGCAACTAAAAGTCACAAGAAAAAAGTACAGAGAACAGAACATAAAGCGTAAGGCTCATTTTGGTTTTTAAATCACCAAATGAATAAACACACTACTCTGACAGTTGAATGCGGATTGATTGATTACCTATACAATACTGTTTTGCAAAAATGGCAAATCTTATTCTCAGTGAATTCCTTTCTTATTCCTTTATTTTATTTTAGAGTTCAATTATGTGATATTTAGTTATAATAAGTACCACGGGTATTGTTATGAACTCCTTGCTGAATTTTGCTTTCTGTTTCAACAATAACTTTACATTCCTACAAACATATCTTTCTTAAAAATTCACTGAGCCAGGCACAGTAGGGCAGACCTATCATTCAAACAATTATAAAGTTAAGGCAGAAGGATAGGAAGTTCAAGTTCCTCCTTGGCTAGCTAGCAAGTTCCAGATGAGCTTGGTTTGTACATGAGCCTATGTCAAAAGGGAAACGAACAAAATCATTAACGTTTCATGGGCATATTAGCTTCCAGAAGTTTCTTTTGGGACATAATTTTTATGTGTTTTAGTGTTTCTTCATCACTTCCTTCTTCCATTCAGATGGTAACAGTTCTGTTGTGAACTTATTCAGTGTACTCACTTTCCCTAAATAGTTACCGTTCCTGTATATCTCGTCAGCTTTCAATAGCAAGGGCATTTCCAGGAAGACTTATAGATGGAAACTAGCTAGGTAAGATGTGGGTTATTACTGGAAAAGCAACTGCATGCAATGAGAGAGAAAACCTCAGAGGTGGAATGAGAACTACATTCTTTTGTTAAAAGAGTGATTATGATACGTTAAGGTACAGAACAAGAGAAATTTAAGGCTCTATGTGCTACAGTGGGAATGATAATTCACACAGTATACTTGTGGTTTATGAAGATCTCTTCAGGTAAGTGCATAGCAAGGAAATATGAACTATCCCTTTGACAAAGTAAGTATAGGAAGTCTGGGTTTTGTTTGATGTGTGGTTCCACGCTATTCTAGTTTGCTTTTCTATTGTTATGATAAGAACCATTACAAAAAGCAATTTAGGGAGAAAATTAGCAGCCCTGTGTAGTAACGAGGGGGGAGCGGGCCCTGCTTTTCGTTCGGCCCAGCTCCCACATGGCTAGCTTATACCCCGAAATAACAACACACAAACTG
>LOEQ01010494.1:0-12950 GCA_001685075.1 Bramus lutescens | reverse complement strand
GCAGTTTCTTTATTAACCAATGAAAGTAACACATAGACAGATAACCCTCCTACATCAGCCCTGTATTGAAGGTAATCAAGACAGGAACTCAAGCAGGAGCAGAGAGCCAGAGATCATGAGGAAATCTGCTTACAGGCTTTTTAACCTCCTTTGCCTAGCTAACTTTCTTACACAATCCAGGGTCCTCTGCCTGAGGCTAGCACGCAATGTCTGGGTCTTCCCAACAGTGCAAAAGAAAATGCCCCACAAAGATGCCCACAAGCCAAGCTGATGGGAGGAAACCCTCAACCTAAGTTCATTCTTCATTGGGAATGTCAAATTGACAAGCAAGACTGAGCAACACCCGTATCTTATAGGTTTTGTGCACTAGGATGAGGTCCCGCATTTCAGTATACCAGTATTTTATGGTAGCATTTAGTATTGCACTGCACTTAACAAAATAATTTGGCAAAGAGCCAAATAATGGTAATTTTTATAGTGACATTATGCTAGTAACTTGTTTGGACATTTTAAAATGTAGAAGTGCCATGCAGGATTAGAAAAATCATACGACTGACAATTGAATTTAGACAGTGTGTTAGAGCATACCAAATAGTCTAAGTTTCCTTGACTACTTCAGGACATACTTAGTCCTGGACAGTAAAATGTAAGTGATATAGGTCTAACTATAACATAAAGAACATGTTAAAAACTGCAGACAGCTGTATGTTTCACAGGAGTCTAACCTGCTGAGTTTCCAGTTTGATTTTACGACATTCAAATACGGCTCAAATGTTGCAATGATGGAATGAAGATGGGGACAGAGCCACATTTTTTAAGAGACAGGTGGTATCTTTAGACTCAAGAACATTCAATATATAAGGAACTCACGGGAACGGCCGGCCACAAAGCTCCACAGTAGCAACTTAAGTACCATGCAAATCACCCAAATAATAAAGGTTTTAGGGCCTTGAGAGTTGGCTCAGCCGTAAGAGCACTGGATGGTCTTCCAGAGGACCTGGGTTCGATTCCCAGCACCCACATGGTAGCTCACAACCTCTAACTGTCATTCTAGGGGATCCAATGCTCTCTCCCGGCCTCTCATTCTAGGGGATCCAATGCTCTCTCCCGGCCTCTATGGGCACAGGTACATGTGTGGTTCACAGACATAAATGCAGGCAAAACAGCCATCTATATTAAACAAGCAAGAGCAAAACAAAAGGCAAGAAAAACACTGTAACATGAGGGCTTGCTTTTAGGGGGTTTCCGTCCTGCCCAGTTCCCATGGCTGGCAAGTCCCAAAGAAAATCACACAGAGGTCTCCATAAGTTATAAAACTGATTGGCCCATTAGCTCAGGCCACTTATTAGCTCTTAGAGCTGATATTAACACATTATTCTTATCTATGTTAACCATGTGGCTCAGTACCTTTCTCAGTGGGGTAGGTCACATCCTGCTTCTTTGGTGATCTGGGCAGGACTGGGAGGAAATGGGCTTCCTCCTTCCTAGAATTCTCCTGTTCCCATCGCCCCGCCTCTACTTCCTGTCTGGCCAACCAACATTTATTTAAAACATGATTGACAGAATACAGACAATTCTCCTGCACCAAAACACTTATCAAATAAACAAAACACAGAATGCACGGTAGTTATCATGTAGGTGTGAAAAGTTTATATGTCTGTGATGTGCCTGTATCTTGGTCTTTTTTTGGGGTATTAGAAATGACAAGGAAGCTGGGCAGTGGTGGTAGTGCATGCCTTTAATCCCAGCACTTGGGAGGCAGAGGCAGGCGGCTCTCTGTGAGTTTAAGGCCAGCCTGGTCTACAAAAGTTAGTTCCAGGACAGGCTTCAAGGCTACAGAGAAACCCTGTCTTGAAAAACAAAACAAAACAAAAACAAAATAATTGAAATGGCAAGGAGAAATGGAATTTGAGAGGAGAGAAGGGGTAGATTTTGGCAGGGGATCACAGACAATGCAATGAAGGAAAAGGCTCAAGCCGAAGAAGATCTGGGCAAGGAACTTGTGCCAAGAAAACCTCGCAGCTGCATTTGCCCAGTGCTTGCTAAATACGGGCAAGGGAGTATTAAATCTGGATTTCTGTTTCAGTCTCCCAGAAGAGCTGATTATAAAGGAAATGTTTCTTCGGGTTCCCTATAGACACTCCCACTAAGGCATTTATGTTGTAGTACCTTTGAAATACTTTTTAAGTGACAATTTTGTGAAGACAGAAGTAACACTTTTGCTTCCATTATAGACAGACTTTTTGACAAAAATTTATAATTTAAGCTTTAACAGTGTCACTTCTTTAGTGCTTTCCATAAATGGGTAGATTACTAATCTTCTAGCCATGACAGCTGTTGGGTTTTCCTGGCACTTTAAGCAAATAATAGTTTTTAGGACTCTCCTTAGACTCTGAGTCATGAAAGAAAGATTTCCAGGATGTGTTAATTAATGACTTCCAATGGAAGTGGAGAAGGCGGTTGTGGAGGAGTGATTGATATTTATGTCCTGTGGTAGTAGAGCTCAATTATGTCATTGAAACCTAGAACAATGAACTGCTTTGAAGACCAACTTCGCATATTCTTCAGTGTTCTGTGCCTCCTCCTTCTGGAAGACCATAGGCTGCTTAGAGTCTTTGCGCGAGGAAACCTTTGTGTGCGAAGGTGAGAAACCTGCACTCCTAGTCTCTTATTTGTGATGATGCCTTGTCATGTTCAGCTCCTGCCGCAGAGTTTACAAAGCTGCTCTCCAACTTCTGATTAGTTTGTTGCCATGGAAACATGAGCTCCCATGAGAATGCCACTTTGGAATTTTAAAAGTGGTTTTCCTCAATCTCTACCTGCTTGGGAAGGGTCCTTGTGTCTCATGGATGGGGTTCTCTGAAACAGGAGTTATAATATGGACGATAGTATTAAGTATGTTTCTATTTTCTATAGAAACCCTTTGTGTCTACGTCTCCTGCCTTTCAAAATAGAATGACTTCTGTTATTTTCTATAATTAGGAAATCAATAGGAACTATGTAAGTAAGTAAAATCTTTCAAGCCACCAACCTGCAAATCCTGTCCAATCGAGAGCAAGTATGTGCTTTCCATGTGACTCTGGGCAGTTATGCTGCGCTGCTTAACGCAGAAATTACAGTGGGGAGCTAGAGCCCCATGCCATCCTGTCAGGGAGACATGAAGTGCTGGGTCCCTGGCTGTGCCATTTATGTGTCATTGGGCTAGCAATCCCAAATCCCAAGAGTGTAATTTTCATTCCCATTTTCTGATCTAAATTTCAGATGTGAAAACAAGTGATTTTGGTGCTGGAAAGAAGGAGCACTCTGACTTTTGGTTTATTTTTCAAATGGTCTTGATTCTTCAAGGCATACTTTCCAGTGAGTAAAGGCACTGTTTAGGATGGTGTGATAAGTAGCATTATGCTAGTGTGTGTCTTCCCTAGTTCATCCATTCGTCATTTAGTGTTGAGTGTCTATTCTAGGTGCTAAGAGTCCATAGGATGTGCATAAAAATTCTCATCTCTGGTTTTTCAGATATTCAGAGCCTGTGGATAACATTTTCCTTTCATCTAGGGGAAATTGTAATTGCTCAGTATTAGCACTTCGTACTCACAACTGACTATATACTTGAATTTGGCTGGATGACATTGATTGATTCGTGACAAGATCTCAATGTCCACAGTAGGCTGGCCTAAACTTCAAAAGCCTCCTGCTTCAGCTTCTAGGATATTGAGCATACATGTCTGCACCATTATGCCTGATTGCTGGAGAAACTTACGTCAGTTAAGAAGATGAATTAGCTAAATTGCTAATATGGAGAAGAGACAAATTTCTTCTCCAACAAAACCCACATTTCAGAAACAAACTTTATTCTTTGCTGTAGCTTAACTTAGTGTCCATTTCAAATTCCTCTTTCACCTGGTGGTGAGAAATCTCATCATGCAAATTTAAGATCAATTTAGTCAGTGTTCAGCGTGTGGTTATAGTCTTCTGGGCCCCGTCTCCCAAGGAGCTTTGTTTTCTTGGGTCATTCACAGCAGTAAGAGCTCAGGTCCAAGACTTGCAATGGTTATTAGAAGTAGTAACCCATTTCCAATTGTCTGCACCCTCTTTGCCTCGGGACTCTGCTGCATCATTTCTCCTGCTGTAAAGCGGTGGTTCTCAGCCTTCCTATTGTTGTGACAGTTCCTCATGTGATGACCTCGCAGCTACAAAATTATTGCTTTGCTACTTTACAAGTGTGATTTTACTACTGACATGGGTCATACTATAATGTAAATATCTGATCTACAACCCCCTGTAAAGTAAAATCCGAGAGCTTAACCATGCCCATGTTGAAGGTATACTCACTTGTAGTCAAGGCAGGGACACCTTCAAACACAACTCTTTTGGATTAGAAATTGTGGCGATTGCTGAGAAGATATTTCTAACAGTTAACAAATAGGCTGACATTTAGAAGATGCTTGTTTGGGTACTATGGCAAATTTACCTGATGTTTTCTGAATTTACAACATACTCTACCTACTTTGGGAGTCAAGTTTACTTTCTTTCATCTTTCCTTTCTTCTAAAAAATGTAGAAAACTCTGGTACAAAGGCTGCTGGGAGACACAGTCATGAAATGTTCTGTTAGATGCCTAGTAATGTTTGAGTATGTTGAGTGGTGATTTTTCTCCTCTAATCAAAGTACTGGCTTCTAACATACACCCCCAGGTTGTTGTAGTTTGTATACTGAGGATACAGGGGATTGCTTTCTCTGGAGATATTAATAGTTCCATTGAATTAGAAATTAAGATTGCTGCCTGAAAACTTCAGGCTCCAAATGCCATTTAATAAAAGGCAGATAGATCGAGGACTGTGGCAATGGCTTTGCTGATTTGACTTGATCTCACAAGGGAAGATGTTTGAGACCAGACACTGGGGACATGAAAGGGTAGAAATAGAACTGAAAAGATCTCTGGCATATACACACCCGTTAAATAGAGTAAAAAAAAGCAGTATTGTGGAGGCTGGATTCCTAGAACTGGTGTTTAAAATAATTAAGGTGTAGCCCATTTCAGGCTCCCCATCAATTTCAGTCCATATTCCAATCAAGGATCCCATAATCCCAACTCATGAACCAACTTGAGGTAGCCTCTCTGTGCTCCCTCTCCTCTGTCCCCATTATGCTACCTCCATGCTGCTGCCTCAAACAGCTCCCCCTCTTCCAGTGAGTGCATCCCCTTTCTCTGTGGCTTGTGTTCCACCCCAGCTCTGCCTCCTACCGAGGACCCTGAAGCCACCATAACTGAAGCAGACCCAGGTAGCATCCCTATTCTCTCCCTCCCCTCCTTCACTTCAGCCAACCATAGCACACCCAGATGCAGACCTTGCATAGATCTGACATCCCGTGTCCAGTGCCAGGCCAGGGAATTATTGTATCCCTGTTCACCTGCACCATCCCCCCGTTCCCAGACATAGCCAGAGTTGCACATCCTCCTTGCAGATATAGTCTTTCCTGTCTTACCTGCACTGGTTCTCGTCCCCAAGCTTGGTCCCATCCCTGTGTGCCAGCCCAGCCTGATCTGCCATCCTGACGCTAGTCCACCCCCACCAAATTCAACTGACAGACAGGCAAAGCCATTCTTATGTAGCCTATGCCTAGGTGTAGACTGACACGTTCCCTGAACCTTAGCCCATCTCAACCCACCTCAGTCCCCAGAGATGTCTATGGTTACACATCCTGTGTGCTGATTCATCCTGGTGTGCCTAGCCTATGTATACCATATCAAAGGTCCACATGTTATCAGGGACATTTAACTGTCCTAGAATCCAGCCTGGTTAGTTCCTGGAACCTCACCTATTCATGCCATCCCCAACCCTCAAGCCTTGCTAAAAAGACTACGTTGGCTTAGCCCAAGGCAACTTAGCACATTACATTAGACATGTAGCCAACGAAAGAAGTCCACAAGTACAGATCTCATAAAATAAAATATACAGGAAAGTCCAAGATGGTGTATCTTCCTCTGAAATCCCCAATCTTATTGAGATGTTCCACATTGAGAATTATTTATATGGACCCCGGGTCAGAAGATTTAAAAGAAGAATCTGAAAATTCATCAGAGCATTCATGATGTGTAAAGAAGTTGTGAACAAACAGTACATAATGAACTTAAAGAAAATAGCAATGCATGCCTCAGTAGTGCAAAGAAAGCACAAGCACACATCTGGATAAAATGGTGGAGCAAATCTGGAATTTGAAAACTAAAATAAGTAAGGAGAGTAAAAATTTGAGGACAACTCAAACTGAAATAAATATTGAATTTAAAAAACTCAACAACCCAATTAGAAACTTCAGGGGAAAACCCAACAAATAAAATGGTCAACTAGAAGAAAGAATTTCAGAACTTGAAGATAAAGTCAAAGAATTAGAAGTCTAGCTTTAAAAATAAGTACCGCCTAAAAGTGAGAGAGTGAAAATAATATTCCAAGCAAATGGGACCAGAAAGCAAACAGGGGTCACTATCCTAATTGTAGACAAAATATATTTCAAATCAAAGCTAAAAAGAAGAAGTGAAGAAAGACACTTCATTTAAACTAATGATTAATGAAAAGACACCATAAGACTCAACAGACATGCATCAAATCTTGACACTCATTTTCATAAAGAGCATATCATTGGAACTAAAGAAGCTGATTAACTCAGCAGTATGATTTAAATACCATACTGTCTCCAATAGAGAGCTGATCTGAACAAAAAAAACAGAGAAACATCAGAATTGAAAGATATCAAATGGACCTAAGAGATATATGTAGAATATTTCACATAAGCACCAAAGAATATACATTCTACTTAGTAGCCCATGGTAGTTTCTATAAACTAGACCACATCCTGGGAAACAAAATACATTGATAAATTAATAGATTCAGAACATTTAAAATGATTTCATGTATCTTTTATGATCACAATGCAATAAAGCTTAAAACTGATAATTAACAAATCAGTAGTAAATACACTCATCATGGGTCACATCATTTCCTGGACTGGCCTCTAGTGGCTAGCTAATGGCTAGCTCTGCACTCTGATCTTCAGGCAAGCTTTACTTGTTAGATCACAAACAAAATATCATCACAGTAGAAAAAGTTTATTGATTAGCCTAATAAAGACAATTATCTTTCTTTTGTTAAAATGAAAACAAACCACACATTTTATTAGAATACATAATTCAAGTTCTTTCTTCTAGTCAGTTACCACCCTCGGTGACTACCTTCAACCTCTAATAGATGTATATATTTCTATGAACTCTACAGATCACTGAGAGCCTCACTTGGGAAGTACAATGATCTAATTATTAAATTTCCAATAGAAAATACTTCATCCCCTGTGACAAATTATAGAAATTTGACAACTGTTATCCAAAGTTATGAAAACCAGTTTTGTGAATCTCCATTTTGCCTAAAGAACTTGCACAGTTGACAAAAGAGCCTGTTGCATTTAATGTTTTATTTTCTTAGTTAACAGAATGATTTCCAAGTGTAACAGAAGACTGGGTTACACAGAGAATGTTAATTATATTAGTATTATTAAAAGCCGAATTTTCATTGTTTTCTGTCTCTCCTTTTCCCTAGATTCCAATAAAACACTTGGTCTTCCACATTGTTGCACACCTTAATTGTCCAAGCAGTCAAGAAACTGCAGTACCCTCTGGGGAGGACAGGTAATGAATGCCTGTCTGACCTGATGGAGCAGAGAACTAAACCAGGCTTGAAAACCTGGCGGCAGTCCCTCAGACATGAAGCGCTCCCCAAGAATGCATGTAGCTTGAAAACCTGGCGTCAGTCCCTCAGACATGAAGCGCTCCCAGAGAATGCATATAGTTTACTTGAGACCTTAAAGGCATCTGAAGCAAATGGGATTGGTACTCTAGGTGGTAAAGTGGAGGCTGGCAGTGGGCTTTGTGTTCATTTCAGCAGACGGCCAGAGTGACAGGCGTGGGATAAGAGCTGGTAACCTGTACAGGATTCTGTAAACCTGAGAAAATGCCTCCATCAGATTGGCCTATAGACGTGTCTCTAGGGCATTTCTTGATCAGTGAGTGATATGGGAGGGTCCAGCCAGCCCACTGTGGGGTGATGCCACCCTTGCGTAGGTGATTTTGGGTGGTGCAAGAAAGCAGTCTGAGCAAGCCATGGGAAGGAAGCCCGTAAGCAGAATGCCTATGGCATCTGCTTCAGATCCTGCCTCCGGGTTCCTGCCCCTGAATTCCCTTTATGGCAGAAAGTGTAAGCCACATAAACCCTTTCCTCCCCAACTTGCTTTTGGTCATGGTGTTTATCACGGAAATAGAAACCTAACTGGGATACACACTGGTTCCAAAACGAAGGCAGGGCCATGTTCTCAGCAGCATTGACTATAGTGACTCTCCCTTATGAACCTGTTTACTCTTTTTCTGTGATAGCCTGTTTGGTTGTTTTATCCTCCTATTGGTCCAAATCCTTCTTCCTGTCTCTTTGTTGGGACCTTTTTGTTGTTGTTGTTGTTTTTCACAACTCATTAGAGTTTGCCCTTGTATTTATTTTTCATTTGTTGTTCGCCCCAAATGCTTCTATAAGTTTCTAACTTCTGTTGCTATTTCTGAGCTACTGACTCCAACCTCTACAATCCTATTCTTTCAGTATCCTCTGACACCTGCCAGGCAGTCTCTTGAATGCTCCGCTTTCATCTGAATGCAACATAAAGAGACTTTAGATGCTCTTAGCAGTCCTTGGGCACACTTGCCCTGACTCCACTCACATGCAGTCAGACGGATAGACCCTGTACTCTTGTGTCTCAAAGGGGAGTGGGAGAATTCAGGAGTAAGCAAACTGCTATACAATAATTGTATAACCGAACCTACATTCAACGCTTAGGACAGATTCTGTAGGAGCAAATTGGTCACCGTCTATAACCTTTTAAGAATGTACCCTTGGACTCTTTGCCAAGCCAGAGTCTTTGGGCCTGCCCAATCTCATTCATTCTGGCAAGAGATTTTCTTTTGGCAGCTTTGAAAAACAAAATTATCTGATTTAAAAGATTCAGTGAGAGGCTACTTAGGAGAAATTTTTGGTACATCCAGAGGCTGAACACATTAAAAAAAATAATTTTGTTCCGTGTTTAGTAACCACGGAAACATGTCCTTGTAAAATTCTTATGGTGGACCCTTTGGAAAGACATCAGAATTGTGAAAAGTATAGGCGATATTCTAGAAAAATTCTCAAAATTAGCTAGTTATCATTGACTAATCATATTTAAAAAATTACTGTTTTAATAAAAATGATCACTTTATTCATTGGGCAAAAGAAGCTGAATATTTTCTCTCTGCCATTTCCTTAGGAGTCAGGTGGTTTAACACACTGTTAGTTTCATTATTTAAGAAACAAATCAAATGAAGACACATTGTGGACACTTTGTTGATGGAGTGACCTTGTAGAGGAGCCCTCGAGGCTGAATATGAGTTTGGCTAAGGAAGTGTACCATGCAGTGTGACTCTTCCAGGAGTGAAGCATAGCACACTAGACAAGCTCAGAGGAAGACAGGAGGCTGAAATACAGTGCATGGGGTTCTCTGAGAACAGGGCCACTCAAGCCATGGTGGCAGTTGGCAGCATATCGGACAAGGAGTTAGACTGGAAGATAAAGCCAAGGTGTTTAAATCCATCACCAAATCACTGTCATCTACACATCATCCCCTCTACCATTCTGAGGCAGGGTCTCACATAGCTCAGCATGGACTGAATTTACTGTGAAACCTAGGCTGACCTTGAGCTTCCAGATACTTCCAATGGGACCGCAAGTGCCATCCCACCCAGGCACTAGTTTTTCAGTTCTCAGTGAGTTGCATGACTTGTCCCTAGTTTACAAGGAGAACAATGGGCTTTCACAGAGAATCCTGGACTTTGCATTGAAGGAGGACTTTCCTCAGACGCCACTCAGGGCTTCGTTCTTAGACAATGAGTAGCTGTTCTTTTTCCTCCTCTTTCACAGTCTATGCTATGGGAATTAGCAAAGGTCAAGGGTCCCATGAGCTGTCAAGATCATGTGATCTTAACCTGAAAACAAAGAAGCTCGTCTTCAGGCTTTCTGTTATTTTTTCTCTCCTGTTCTTGATGTAGGGAGCAGAGCCATTGTTGAAGAGAGAGCAAAGCTCAGTACAGTGAACACCTGTTAAAATATAAACTCATAGATTTCATGCTTGTTCATTCCTTCAAAGACGTCTAAAATATCAGAAAGTTCTAATCAGTGATTTTTGTTTCATTTTAACCTTTCTTGAACTTCACTGAACTATTTTAAGCAATTCCACATCTAGATGCCCAGTCTCAGTTCCTGTCAGTCACCCCCCCCAACACACGCACTAGTGTGGGAGCCCACAGAAGTGAATCAGTCCCACCTTGACCATAGGTCAGAGAGTTCAGGCCTATTTCTGCTCCTTCAAGGTTATTGGTGGGAGGTTTGGCTTAAGGTGTGGCTAACAGTATCTAGGGTGTGGTCACTTGGTGTTTTGGGTATTAAGATGGTAACTAATTTGGTTGTTCTTTGTTTGTATCTTGATAAAGAAGTCTTGCCTTCTTCCTCCCCTTTTGGATTGAGTTGCAGATTCAGTATTCCCTGGGTTGCCTTCTCAACTCTATCCTGTGTCTTATTTCTTTTGTGTCTGTATTTTTTTCTTCCTAACATTTCTAATCCCCACACCCCTACCCTGGAACATCGAGACTGGACCCAAACACACTATCTTGGACTGTGGCACTGCTTCCGCACCTCAGGAACAGCCTGGCAGGTTCTACTTTGACAAGAGGAAAGCCAGCATCTGTGTTGAGGGGAAGCACCAGAGGGACTCCTCTAAATGAGGAGAAATCACAGAGTAGATTCTTGGAGGATAGACCTGAGCCATCCAGCATGAGGTTTCTAGTGTAGCTAGTCTTTACCCACCAGTGCCCAGCCAAGAATATGGCCCCATTGGTCACATGGAGCAGAAAAGCAGCCTGGTCAAGCCTTAGCCAAGTGTCTGACACAAAGCAGGCGGCAGGGGGATGACAGCTCTTTCTTTGACTAGTTTGGGAATGACTTGTCCACACTGGAAGAGAATGCTGAGGTAATATCATTAGAAGTCTAGAAGACCCATCATAAAGAGATGACTAATGCCAATTGGGTAACTTGAGCACCCTGGGCAGTATTTCCTCAAGTATCCTATGGTCAGAGGGAACTGGTCTTCACGATGCCATCTGCAATGTGTTCTTTTATATACATAGTGCATTTGAAATTCTGAAAAGGGAGAATCCTACCTTCCAAGTGCCTCTTTGAGTATAAAATTCATTTACCAAACAGAGAGAAAATTTTATCTGACAAGTTTACCTTTATATCCATACGTAATACCCCCCAAAATTAAAATACTGGATTGAATGCTCCTAGATATTTATTCATGATGACTAACAATTATGCTATTGTTTGAAATATTCCATAGTTGGTTTTAACAATAATGTTAGCCATGGGAAAGCTGGTGAAATGTGAGACAGACATAACCGTGACTTTTGGTCACCAAGATAACTTCACAGTGTAAGCATCAGTTACCAGGCTGTATCCAAATCCTAGATCCCTGAATTCCTGTTGACTGGACCCATTTGGTGCTGTTCAGATTCAAATGGCCATTAGGTCCACAGAGAAGCCATGTGTTCAGAGACCTTTTCCCTTTTTTTGTTGTATTTCTTTCTTTCTTTTGTTTCTTAAGAGCCTCTTGCCATGCAATCCTGGCTATGTAGACAAGGGTAGATCCACCTGCCTCTCCCCCCTGAGAACTGGGATTCAGGGCCATGCCTGGGCAGAAAACATATTTCATTTTATCCATCATTAAACAGTCAGTTTTTCTTGCTCTGGTGACTTCACTAGATGTTAAGATGTGCCTTCTTGAAGCGGGTCAAGTTATGGATTAAACAAATGTCCACAGGGGTTGAATGATAACTCCGTCCTGGGTTCTTAGGTTTTCTAAGGACATTTTCAAGACAAGTGTATAGCAATGCTGGAAATCCTGACTTCTTTTAGAGCTGCATAGCTCCTGGGGCCACAGACAAAATGTTCAATGGATGGAACTGCAGCCTGAAGAATCTCGTCTTCCATTTTCTGTCTGAGTCGAGCACAACCTGCCAGGTAAGGCTATGGAAGCCAGCCGGATGCTACGGAATGTTCCTTAAGGAAGAGTCAGTTCCCAGGAGCACATCCTTGGTCTCTTGTTGCTTGTAGGGTTTTCCCTTTGTTTTCCTCTCCTTACTGTGTCTTTTCCCCATTGGCCTTTTCTTATTCTATCTTAGAAACAAATCCTCATAAAACTAGTGGCACTTTTATTACAAAACGGAAGCCTCTCTACTTTTGCGAGGCAGTAAAATCAGAGAAAAGATGGGAACTGAGTTCTCCGGTTAATGTAATTTCCCAGTGGTCCTCATCGGCTAACGTCGGCATTTCCTCTTTCAGATCTAACCGTGTCCAATACCGAAGGGATAACCAGCTAGCAGGATTTGTCAGACGACCACAGTGATGAATAATTTATCCTTGCTTTTAGCACAGCACAAGGTCACATACTGCTTACCTGAGAGAGTTTTAACACATGTGTAGGACCAAATGAGGCCCTCTGAATGTGGGGAACAGATGTGTGGCTGGGATAGACTGTAAGGCCACTGGCAGTGGCACCAGGATTTATCCCTACTGTTTGTACTGGCTTTTTGGGAACCCATTCTCTTTGGATGGATACCTTGCTCAGCCTAGACATAGTAGGGAGGCCCTTGGACATTTCCCACAGCAATGTGACTTACCCTCTCTGAGGAGTGGATGGGGGGGGGTGAAGGGAATTGAAGGAGGGGAGGGGTTGGGAACTGGGATGGGTACGTAAAATGAAAAAGTTTGTTCTTATTTTTTCAATAATTTATTTAAATATTAAAAATTTCCACCTCCTCCCCTCCTCCCATTTTCC
>LOEQ01010493.1:0-22840 GCA_001685075.1 Bramus lutescens | reverse complement strand
CAAAAGGCCAAGGCAGTTTCTTTATTAAACAATGAAAGTAACACATAGACAAATCAAAAAGCTATTGTGGTTAATATGAAAATGACTGTGTTTGTGGTCCAAACACGTTGTATTTGTAAAATCAAGGGTTTGGTCAACAGGTTGTGGATGGCAAATTCCTCACCTGTCTAGCAATAATAGCAACTGTTTACTGAGCATATCCTGTGGGGAAGGTATATATATTTTTAAAAGAACTTCCTCATTTATTTCTTTCTTTCAACACTACATGAGGCAGAGGTGACTGCCCCCATTCTGTTGGTAATAAAACAAGCTCTAAGCCTGGAAACATACCTTAAACACTAAACTTCTTGCCACACAAATATCAGAAACTGACATTAATCCTACGAACCCATGTCAAAAAGCTGAGCATGCCCAGCACACTCATGTAGTCCCAGCTGAGCATGCCCAGCACACTCATGTAGTCCCAGCTGAGAATGCCCAGCACACGCATGTAGTCCCAGCGTGCCCAGCACACTCATGTAGTCCCAGCATGCCCAGCACACTCATGTAGTCCCAGATGAGCATGCCCAGCACACTCAAGAAGTCCCAGCACTGGGAACAGGTGATGGTGGAAGAATCCTTAGACTCTCTAGAAAGTCTGTCCTGCTGAATTAGCCAGCACCAGGTTCATAGAGATACCCTGTCTCAGAAAATAAGGTAAAGAATAATTAAGGATGACATCTGATGGCTTCCACAAGCACCTGTTCATTCACACATTTGAACACACACACATACCCACAAAGTGTGTTTCAAACTCTTCCCAAGGCAAGCACTTTAAAAGTCTGTAATTCAAACATTTTTTTCTTTTCAGAGTCCATGTTGTTGATGATGATGTTTAAATAAATGCAAACAATTTACACTGAACTTATTACCAATATTCAGTGAGTGCCACGTTGTGTTTTAGTTCCTGGAGAAGATATTCATGGCTATTTTCCTGTGATGACTGATTTAACTTAATGACCTGTCCCTGGTGGTTTTCAGTTTTGTTTGATTTGGGTTTTTTTTTTCTTTTGGGGAGGATGCTATGTTCTTTTGAAAAAGTATTTTGTGTTAACATGTGTGTTTTAAATATTTCTTACTATATGTTAATTATATAATGTTTTATTGCAACATGTGTATATATATGTATTCAATGTACTTAGATCATGCTCATCACCATTCCTCTGTCTTCTCTCCCTCCCATTCTGGCCTATCCCCTTTTTCTCCTAGATTAGCCCGCTTCTACGTTCATGTCTTCTTTTTGTTTTTAATCTGCTGGAGACCCATTGAGATTCACGGGGGTGGGGGAGGATAACAGGAGCATGGATAGCTACCAGTGGCTGCTCTGCTGATGAAAATGTGTCTCCCTTCCCTAGTCACCATTAATTAGATGGAAATCCTTGGCAGGTGGGTAGGCATGATAAGCCCTTCCCCACTTCATGACCGGTTGTTGACATGTCCAGTCTTGTGCGGATATCACAGTCATTGTGAGTTTACAATTGCCATGTGAGACTCAGAAGAGCACACTCCATAACAATCTGCCCCCTCCATGGGCTTATACATTCTTCACTTGATATTCTGTAAGCCTAAGACAGAGTGATATAGATATCCCATTTATTGCTGAGCAATCAACAGTCACTAGTTCTTGGCACAGTCATGAGTCTTCAGTTGCTACGCTCTACTGTAAAAAGAGACTTACTGGCCAAACCTGGAAGCAGTACTAATCTGAGTGTAAAAACACAGATAGTCAGAAGGCCATTTTTCCTGTCCCTGCCGTTTGGAAGATATTAAGTTTCTTAGCTTAGAGGCACCACTGTTTCATTGCTAGAAGTCAATGTGAGAAAGCAAGCCTGCTCTAGAGTAGCAATCAAGTCAAGCATATGCAGGCCTGGGAGGCAGTGGGTATGTGCAACACCCCAGGCAGACCTCCCAAAAGGGTGGGTAAGAAGATAACCCCTGCTTCTTGATGTTCTCTTATTCTGAGTATGCACAGTTCCCTGTGTAAAGAAAGCCCCAGGAGGAAGGGCCATCTGAGAGAGAATAGATTTCTAGGTGTGGGTATCAACTGGGAACCAAATTTCTGGACGTGACTGTGAAGGAGTTTCTAGATTGGGCTCTTAGAGATAAAAAGACCTACTGTAATTATGGACAGCACCATTCCATAACCAGGTGTCTTAGTTACTGTTTTATTGCTATGAAGAGACATCATGACCATGGAAACTTTTACAGAAGATGGCATTTAATTAGGGGGTTGCTTATACTTTCATGGAGTTAGTTCATAATCATCATAGCAGGAAGCATCCAGGCATGGCACATGAACAATAGCTGAGAGCTTCACTTCCTAATCTACAGCTAGAGAGAAATGCTAGGCCTGGAATAGGCTTATGAAACCTCAAAGCCCACCCTGGTGACATGCCTTCTTTGACAAGGCCATGCTTCATCCAACAGGGCCACACCTCCTAATCTTTTTTAAGTAATTTGACTAACTTTGGATGGAGCATTCAGACACATAGGCCATTCTCATTCAGACCACCACACCTGGGGTCCTGGACTGAATAAAAAGAAGAAAATGGGCTGAGCACTAGCATCCATCTCCCTGTTTTCTGACAGTGGGGACAATATGATCAGCTACGTAATGTTCCTGCTACCCATACCTTCCCCACCATGTATTATTGAACTGTGAATGAAAAGAAACCCTTCCTTATGTTGCTTTTGTTAAGTGTTTTGTTACAACGGGAGTAAAGAATGCATCAGGTTTGGACCAGTAAATGTAAAGAGGTATTCCATTACAATAAGGACAATTTGTGACTCAGAAACTCCTGGTAGTCTACATATCTGTATATACATCATGTGACTTATTTGTGATGCTCTACTATCCTTGAAAAATACACTAATGAAATATCTGTTTTATAAATGCCTCGATATAAACAAGATCAGGCAGCTAGGGTAGCCTTAGCTTGTTTGAACTTGAGTTCGACTTCAAAGGAAATGTTCTTTCTCTTGTATCTCCGCAACTCCCCTACTGATCAACAGTTGGCAACGGGGCAACCTTGGGCCTTGTGAAGGCTTTGAAAATTCCAAGCAGAAACTCTGGTAAATTGACTCAAATATGTTTAAAGCTGTCTATTTTCCAAGCCCTTTCAAAATGAAAACTCAGCAAAAAAGAAAGAGAAGAATAAAAAGAGTTCAAGGCCACAGGAAACATAGGCTGAGTGCACTCTGTGAACATTTTACTGAGTCTAATTTGCTGCATTCTCAACTGTGCTCATAGCACAGAGGTTAAGAACCCACACTGTAGAACAGGACTGTCTAGGTTTTGAACTTACAAAAGGTTCTTCACCTTTCTTCACCTCCATTCTCGTCTGAGAAAAGAAGCTCATTATATCTACCTTCTAAGGAACTTGTAAGAATTGAGGTAACACATAATAAGGATGTGGACCAGACCTTACACAGTAAATAGTAACTTTAAATGTTGCTGCATTAAGTTTTTGGCAGTGTCATGCTTATATATGATGTGTTGCTTAGATTCATGGTCCTCTGTCATCTCCTTTCTTTTCCTTCTGAGTGTTTCTTTTTTTCAGCTGGTCCCCTAGTGGCTGCACCATTGAAGGGTATATCAGCTGGTCCCCCAGTGGCTGCACCATTGAAGGTTATGTCACACTTCCTTCTACAACAGTCAATAACCAATGATGGGCAGGACCTCCTTGGCACCTCCTCTAATCATGCTAGAATGCAGAACCTTGACATGGCGTGACCATTGCAATCTTGAACACACAGTAATTATTTTCTGATAACTGTACCTTAATATGCTGACCTCAGACAAATGAGAGACTCCCTCAGTGCGGTCTTCTGTTCATATATGAAAACGCCTGTCTGTCTATCATCTTTTATCTCCTCCTTTCTTTCTCCCTTCCTCGTTTCTTGTATCATTACCTTCCTGAATACCCATGAAAAGGAATGAATGATTGGCCCTGAAAATATCTGTCTTCATCCTTCCTCGGGGCCTGCTCTGGCTTTGTGCTACAGCATGGTGCCCATCATCTAGTGTGCTGCGCATGCTCACAAAGGGCTTGCTGAATGAAATAGAACCAAACTGTTAATTCCACTACCAGGAAGCTCCCTATTATTTTATCCCTGGTGCTACTGATACCTATTGTCTTCATCCTGAAAAATCTTAAATTTGTAACAAGTAGTAAGTGTTAGGCCCTCAAATTTCATGGATTCTCACAAGCCAGTTAGTCCAAGCGGGACTGCTCCTGTATGCTAGAAACTGACCGTGGGCGTGTTGTTTGGTCCTGTGACGTTGGGGAAGCACAACAGATGTTCCTTGGCCTCTCTGCCTCAGAGCCACCCACTGTGTATACTTTGATGAGGTTGAGGACATGAAAACAGAGAATTTGATGCCATTCTATGTAAAACCTCTGAATATCGTTGCCATAACTTCAGTGCAGGCTGCATTTGCTCTGACTTTAAGGAAGAATTGAACTTTGCTTCAGTTTTAATCTAATCAGGAATACCTCACTGTTTCTGGAAAAGCCATCAGTCGTTCTAATGGCACTCACTGCGCTTCTCCACAGCAGCCATCTGGGGGTGTCTGCATGCACAGATGCTCCTTTAAGTGTATGATCATTCTATGTTTTGTAGAGGACTGATGCTTGAGCATTTTCCTATAGAAAAGCATGCTTTATATAGTAAACTATATGTGTACACACATATTCTATAGAATATATGGTATATATTGTATATACATTTACTATATGTACTATCTAGTGTATACATATACTGATATGTAATATATTATATATAATAGTTTATATTATAATATAAACTATGTGTAGTTTTCTTATAAAAACATTTTCAGTGATGAACTATATATTCACGTATTTTATATACTATATATAATATAGTATATGTGTATATATAGTGGCTATAAAATATCCAGCATATATATACTATATATATCGCATATACTATATATGTAGGATAAACTACATAAATGTATAGTTTTTCATGTGGAAAATTATGTTTCTCTCTGATAAAGTATGCATATATTTAAGTACTTATTTCTTTCCTGTGAATTCATGAACTATATTTTTAATGAACATTACACTGTGGCCTGGGTGACAGGACGGTCAGTAAGTAAGGTGATTTGAGAGCCTAACTTTCATCCCTAGAACCCATATGTAAGCCCACACTTGTGATCTTAGTACTGGGAGGCAGAGATATATGGACTCTTGGTGCTCAGTGGCCAGTCAGCCTAGCCTATGTGGTGAGTTCCTGGCCTGTGAGAGACCCTGCCTCAAAAGACATCATTGTCCTTCAGCTCTACGTGCACATAAACATGTGAGCACCATCACACACACATACACAGAGAGAGACAGAGACAGAGAGACAGAGAGAACGATAAATATGTCAGTGTATTAGGGGAGAGAAGGCCCTTTCTCAAGGGTAATGATTTGCTGAGTAGACTCACAGGTCATAGCCATCTAGTAGTGCTCATGGTTAATTTGTGTCACAGTGAAAGGACGTGTAGGAAAATGAGCACAGGGAGGTGATACATAAGGGGAGACTGGGGAAGAGCAGTTCCCAAGAGAGCTGCTCACAAAGGGTATATCCGACTCCCCTTGCAATGTGTTTGCACTCACACATATGAATACCTCAGAGTACTTGTAGGAAACCCCATGCTTATATTATAAGGTTAGTCCTGTAGAAATCCTGACCTGGATACACACCAAAATCCAAGACTTTCCAAAAGAAATTAACCACTTAGCCTGAAACCTATTATTTAAAGTTTACAGGTACTTTAAGCCAGTCTTTCTGGCAGAAATTCTCACAGTCCACATACATGCTAGCCCACAGTATCGTTGCAGGTGAGACACCCTCTCATGGCCTCCACATGTATGTAGAGGAGTACACATCCCCACACAATAACATGCACATATATCACATAGACGTAACACACACATACACAAAATAGATATACACACACACAAGCACACACCCCAGTAAATAGAAAAGTCTAATAGTCTAATTTGGTGTCATTGATTAGCTGTAATTGCTCCTTGGCTACCACCATGCTAGGGAGTAAAATAGCAACTCCAGCAGCTACCAAGCAAAATATGTGGGGACAACAGGTGCGCTGTTTAATTGTTTTCTCATCATGATGCATATTTCACACCTCATAAATCCCAAATGAAATAGTGAAAGAATACATCAAATTAAATGCTTTGGAGATTTAAAGGATTTATGCTTCTTAGGATAGAGAGGATACACTGGAGTCTATAACAGTAATGGCACCTCAGTTATTATTAATGTCCCTGAATATGAGCTGTTTATTTTTGCTTTAAAAATTGACTTTCCAGAAGATAGACATAGTGGTACAAGTCTGTAATCCCAGCACTGGAGAGGCAGAGGCAGGAGGACAGGTACACATTCAAGGTCTAGTTGAGTTCAAGCCAGTCAAGACTTAGTGAGACTATGTATCAACACACACACACACACACACACACACACACACACACATACACATACACACACACAGAGAGAGAGAGAGAGAGAGTCTACCATGATTTTGTTTAAATTCAAGAAGACTTAAGAATTCACATTTGTATTTTACAAAGGGAAGCATCTAATGACCATAATGAGCAGCTTAAATCTGTGCAAATGTAAGATTAAGTCTGGATGTTCTTCTTGGATTTGGGGCTTATTCATTAACTTTTTTATTTAAAATTGGGTCTCTTGTAGTCCAGACTAACCTTGAACTCCATAGATAGCCAAAGAAGACCTTAAACTTCTGATCCCCCTGCCTCTGCAGGAGTGTTGGGTTGACCAGTGTCTACCACCTTGCCAAGTTTATGAAGTGCTGAGAATTGAACCCAGGGCTTCCTGAATGCTAGACAAGTGCTCACACTGAGCCACAGCTGCAGGTCCTTGTGGGTTTTGCTTTCCTTTTCTAAACTGGGCATTGCTCTTAGTAAGAGAAAAGAGGAGACTGGATGCTTAGCCTGGACAGCATCAGCATTGGTAATTACACCTGCAGTCTTTTTGGGGTTCCCTTCCTCAGTGCATTTCTAGTCAAAGGAATACAGCTCAAGCTCTGCTAAGTGAGCTTCAGCACACAAGTAGGTCAGGTGAGAGTCTTTGTTATTGTCTGTTGCAAAACCAGCTCTTTTCCTTTAGTTTTCTATTCCTATTTTTAATGTGTGTGGGTGTTTTGCCTGTATGTATGCCTGTGTATCACATACATGCAGTATCTAGAAGGGTTTCAGGTTCCCAGGAGATGGAGTTGTAGGCCATTGTGAGCTGCCATGCAGGTGCTGGGACTAGAACCCAGGTCCTCTGGAAGAACAGCCAGTGCCAGTGCTCTTAACCGCTGAGCCATCTCCCTATCCTAGAACAGCTCTTTTGCTGACAGAAATCTCTGTGACTTGTGTATCCTGCTCCCTGATAAGAGAGAGCTGGTAGTCAGGATAAAATGCAGTCACCAGAGGAACAGGACTGCTCTAAGTTGGGCTCTGCTTATGTCCCTTTCTCTCCCACATGGCTTCCCGTGCCTCACTGCTATGGTGCTGCTCCCATGGGGTCTTCCGGACAAGCCTAACACTACCCAATGGTTCCTGTGACCCTGCTGGGGATGCAAGCAGCAATGTTCAGTTTTGTCTTTTTGTATGTGTATATATGTGTATGCATATGTGTGTGAATGTTCACAGTTCTGTAGGTGCATGTGTGTGTTCACTTGTGCATGTGCATGTATATATGGAGGCCCAACACTCACCTTGAATGTCTTCCTCAATCTGTCTCCACTTTTTTTTATTGACACAGCGTGGATCTCTTACTCATCCAGAGAGCCCACTGCTCCAGAGTCTCCTGTCTGTCTCCTCTAACTGGGGTTACAGTTGGTCACCATGCCTGCCAGGTTTGTTCATGTGTTAGGAGGAACTGAACTCAGGAACTTATCCTTACATCGCAAGCACTTCATCTTCTTAGCCACCATCCCAGACTTGTGAACATGCTATATTTAAAGATAAAAGCAATGCTTAATGTAGCAGAAGCATAGGTGTTCCATCTTTCCCTTAAGGGCAAACATGACAACCCAGAAATATGAACTATGTCATTAGCAAGGCTTGTCATAAACTACACCATTTCTCATTACTATGCATTAAATGATTGCAGATGGTCATCCCAGAAGTTCATATTAAATTGGGTGACTTACCTTGAACATGCTATGTCTCATTAGCTACTCGTCTATGTAGAGACACAGGGAAGAAGGGCAATTTGTCTATATCCCATGGGCAATACAAGGACAGTGATAGCGTTATGAATTAAAGACTACTTAACTGTACCAAAAGTAGAGAAAATTGGCTTTAGGAGAGCATCATTCGTGAGATGGCATGTGTCTCTTGAACTTCTCCTCAGCTGACATTCCAAGTTGTCTCATTTAGTCAGGATAGGGTGCTTTTTCCTGTGGTAACAAATAGCCACAAGTTAGCATAGTTTATTTCCTGACCATGCTAATATCTTTAGCAAGTCAGCAGGAGGCCATTATACATCCTACATACTCAAGAAACTGCACTGACAAGCCAATCACTGTCTCACACCTGGTGGGTCACTGGACTGGGGGGGGGCAAGCTGTAGGTCAGGGTGGGTGTGGGAGGGTATTACCTCAATGTTGGAAATACTATGGACTGAAGCGTTTGACTCACAACAAAGAGGCCACATTTTAGGGAGAAAGAACTATATTCAATAGGCAGCATTTTCTGTCATACTTAGTCCATGCCCTTCTTTCTTCTCCATCAGAGTCTAGAGAGCAAATGCATTTTTCCCTTAGCTTTCTTTTCTTCTTAGGATATCCCCTAGTCTTGACTCTGGACCTCAATTCAAATCTTCCATGGGAATTCATAGAAAACTTTGGCTTTACTGATTGAGTGAGAATAGGCATGGCGACAGTTGCCCTTTGTTCACGGTTGATCCTTCATCCACACTGGAGTAAAGATAAGACAGGCTGTCCAACAGCCATCTTAAAACAAGTTCCTTGCCCGCCATCTTAGCAGTCATATTAGAATATGCCCACAAAGCGTGGTGGAAGAGAGGGTATGGGGAATAGATGCCTCAGCCATCAAAGTGCTTTCCAACAACAGGTTCCTGGAGAGAGAGAGAGAGAGAGAGAGAGAGAGAGAGAGAATCTGCTAAGGTTTCCCAGTGTATTTCTAAAGTTCACCCACACCCATCTGAGGAAAATAGTTGGAAGTTTCTTCTAGTGTTTTCCGTCTGTGTTCTTACAAATGGAGAGTCTTTCCCCCAAAAAAGAACATTTAATAAAAACAAAAAGTGTCATTTCTTTGATTTAAAAAATACTGTCTTGGTTTCAAGTTCTTATTGGGGTAGTTGAAATGTTTAGAGGATACGATCTGTTAGAAATAAAAATGAAGGAAGAGGAGAGATGATACTGTGGCTCAGGAAATGGTATAAAGCCTCGGAGCTACCTCTGAGAGTATCTCCCCTGCTGGCAATGTTATAGAATGTATAGAATGTCTCGAGAGTTTTTCAAAATGCAAAACTCTTTTGAACAGATAGCTTCAGGCACTTGGGAAATAGCTCAGGCAGTAAAATGCCTGCTTGCATTCAAACAGCCCTGCATAGTGACACATGCTTGGAATCCCACTGCTGGGAAAGGAGAGACAGGGAGTTCTCTGCTGGTCACTGGCTGGTCATCTTAGGCCACTTGGAGAATTCCAGGCTAGTGAGAGGGACTGTCTCAAAAACAAAACAAAGCGAAACAACAACAACAAAAAAAAATTGGATGGTAACTGAAGAATGAGCCCTGAAGCTGTCCATTGGGTTCTACATGTGCATTAAATAAATAAATAAAATGATAAATTTTAAAATTAGATCTTTAACTTAATACATGTGCATGCATGCATGTATACATACATACATACACACAGAAACTAAATAAATCAATCGATAAACAAAATGACAAATAAATTTTAAAATGAGACTTTTTCCTTGATAAATTAAGGCTCCTTCCTGAGAAGAAAGGAATGTCTCCACCCTGTGAGCTCGGTATCTTGAACATCCACACTGAAGTTGGGCCAACAGGAGATGACCTCTGTCACTGTCTCTCTCTTTGTGCTTTGCCCCCACACACTCCTTCTTTGAAATTATAAGAGAATAAATGAATGGCATTTCAAAAAGTCTGATGAGAAAGTCTCTTTAAAAGCCCTGTGGAGCTCTTGCTCATTTCCACACATGCTCCCTAGAAGGATGGCTCTCCACTCTATGACTATGTATTGATCTCTTATATCCTTCTCCAGTCCATCTCTGCTTTGCTTCCTACAGACAAAGGGTGAGAGGTAGATAATGCTATAAATTTTCCAGACATCTACACATGTTTAAATGGCCTCTTGAAGCCTGCACACAGTTTCTCAGTGAGCCCACCACAGGGCTAAAATGCCATTAAGATATAGATTGCAATGATACATAACAATCACGATGGTCATGCTCACCTTGACAATGAAAGGAAAGGCAATTTATTTCAACAGAGATTCACACCAAAACCTATTCCTACCCAACCAGAGCCAGTGCCTCTGAGTTTTGGAGGTAAATGGTATATCTTGGGCTTGTGAGTTTACCCACCTTTGCTCAGACATTCAGGAAGTCAGTGATGCAGTAGAAAGGCTTTGATATAACAAGAAATGGAAGATAGAAGAACACAGGAATTGGAACTTATAATCACATACTTTTAAACTCATGGGCCATTTTCATTTTCAGAAAAGGCCTATGTTCACTTTCGTGTGTGTGTGTGTGTGTGTGTGTGTGTGTGTTGGGGGTGTGCACGTGTGTGTGTTGGGGCGTGTGCACAGTACGTGGAGATCAGAGGAGGGCATCAGAGACCCTAGGGCTAGAGGTACAGGCTTTTGCAAGCTTTCGCTGTGAGTGCTGGGAACTAAACTTGAAGGGCAGCAAGTACTGAGCTGTCTCTCTAGCCCCTGTGTGATGCTCTAAAATGCACAATTAAAAAAGTAGATTATCAAGGAAACCCTGGCTAGCCACAAAATATGGGTCCCAAAGCTCTCTGAAGAGACTAAAATACACAGATACTCATGTCCCTTATGTAGAATGATTCTACATTTACATGTAACCTATACATCTTATTTTACATTTCAGATTTCTCTAGATTACTAATAATAACTGATACGATGTGAATATCTTCTACATAGACTAAGCATCACTTAGGGAACAAGGAAGAGAGGCGAAAGTTTTCTGTATGTATCATACAGAGGACACTTTTTCCAAGTAATTTCAATCCACGGGTGATTAAATTCATGGATATGTCTCTCTGTGTCTCTGCCTCTCTCTGTCTGTGTGTGTGTGTGCGCGCGTGCGTGTGTGTTCGTGTGTGTGTGTGTGTGTGTGTGTGTGTGTGTGTGTGTTCCGCTGAGTACTTGTGGAAGTCAGAGAAAAACTTAGGTTAGTCAGTTATCTCCTGCCACCATGTAGTTCCTGGAAATCTAGTTTAGATTGCTAGGCTAGGTGGCAGGCTTTTGGCTGAGCTATTGTTCTAGCCTAAGCTGAAAGAAGAATGTCTGGCATTGTTTTTGTTTCTTTTGAAGCATGGTCTCATTGTGTATCCAAGCCTGGCCTTGAACTTTGAATTCTCTAACCCAGGCACCTCCCCCAAAGAGACAGGATTATAGCCATTTACCAAGCTTCATAGCACTAACATAGACTTTAATTATGATGTATATATACATCATTGAGAGATGTTTTCAGCTTTAATGTGGTAGAGTGTCAAGGATTCCTGCTGGAGACAAAGTCACAGGCTTATACAACTATGGTTTAAGGTCTATATGAATTACTGAAGGTTGTAATAAATTTTAGTTCAAATTTACTGAAACTGAAGATACATGAATTTTTTCCAGTTCACAAATGCCCAAGAGGCTAGGCATGACCCACATGTCTCATGTAAGAACTCAAGAGGGGCTTGGGAGATGACTCTGCAGGTAAAGCCCTTGCTGCACATGCATGTGTATTAGTCAGGGTTCTCTAGAGTAACAGAACTTACAGAATGAACTCTCCATTTATATATTAAAAATGTGGGGGGTTTTTGTTTTGTTTTGTTTTTTTTTTAGAATGACTTGTAGGCTACAGTTCAACTAATCAAACAGTTGCTCTCACTGTAAATGAAAAGTCCAAGAATCCAGTAGTTGCTCGATCCATGAGGCTGGATGTCTTAGCTGGTCTTCAGTATATGCTGGATTCCAGTAGAAATAGGCTCTAATTCCAGTGAAAGAATGGACTTGCTAGCAAGCGGAGGGCAAGCAGGCAAAGAATAAAAGCTTCCTTCTTCCACATCTTTCTATAGGTGCCCAACAGCAGATGTGGCCCAGGTTAAAGACATGTCTTTTCCAGCTCAAAAGATATGGATTAAAAGCATATTTTCCTATGCCAAAGATCTGGATTATAAATCTATCTTCCTACTTTAAAGGAAACAAAAGTCCCTCACCATGTGCCCTCCGTTTTTAAATTTTAGTTTATTCCAGGTGTAGTCAAGTTGACAACCAGGAATAGCCACCATGGCATGAGAACTAGAGTTCAGATTCCCAGAACCCACACATTCTGGGTGCATGTGGTGGCCTGCCAGAAACCCAACCCCCAGGAAGTTTAGATTGGGGAATATTGGAACAAATGCAATTCTGAGTTCTGCCTGACCCTGCCTCAGTGTATAAGGTGAAGAGATATTGAGAGAGATACCTGGCATAACCCCTGGCCTCCATATGATGTGTACTCATGTGACCTTAGCACATATATGTGCCCTCCATCTGCCAGTACACATATACACATACATGTATCCCATACACATTAAAAATAAGGAACTCCTGAGAACCCATATCCATATTATCTTTCTTAGAAATCAGATAGCTATGGAAACACAGGACCAACATTTGTATCATGTCTCCCATACATTGGTTACTATAACCTCCAGAAAAGTTTTTGGGTAGCTATGCTGCATATATGTTATTACCCTGGTCATGTCTTCATAGATCATAGACCCTGAGTTCTGTTCCCAGGGGCAGAGGTAGGTCATGTAGAGACATGGAAAGGTGTTTGTTTGTTTGTTTGTTTTGGTCCTCTTGCCATCCATCAGTTGTTGGGTGTAGTAGTTTGAAAGACATGCTCTGCCCCCAAGTCTCAGACATTTGAATATTTTGTTCCCAGCTGGTGACTGGGAAGGATTAGGAGGTATGAGCTAAGTTTGTCACTTGTGAGGTCTCAAAGGAATCTCAGTATTTGGAGTGTGCTATCCTTACTTCGTGTTTGTGGGAGACATGAGCTCTTAGTGGCTGTTCTAGCCCCCTGCTGCCTTCCACTCTACCATCATGGACTGTCACCCCAAATGAACCCTTTCTCCTATAAGTTGCCTTGGCTGTGGGGTTTTATCACAGCGAGAGAAAAGTAACCAAGATATGGTACAAGAACAGCAGTGGAAGCTTGCTTTATCTGCCTCTATTCCGAGCTACCTGTCCAAGGGATGGGCCCCAATCAATGTCGACTTCTCATAAGGATCACCATGTGGCTAGCACCATTTCTTCTATTATTTTAAATCTTATGTGTATGTAGATGTGTGTGCATGTGTACACATGTGTTGTATATATATGTGTATGTGTGTATGTGTGTGTTCATGTGTTTAATTGCAGGCTGACTTTTGTGTGGGTTCTGAGAATCTAAACTCAGGTTGTCAGGCGTGTGCAGCAAGCATGTCCCGTATTGAGTCATCTTCTCAGACCAGTACATTCCTGTTTTTGAAAAAGTATTTTATTCAGCTGGGTTACATGATGACATTTCCGTGAAAATAAAGGATGTGTTTTGAGCATACCCACAGCCTTCATGCCCTCCCTCTCTTGCTTCTCCTCCCATTAGTCTCCTCTGTTCTCTAGGACCTTGAACCTCCATTTTCATATACTCCATACATATGTGGTTTTGTGACCTATGTAAAACCTAGGTCGAATAAATGAAGCTGTGATATTTGTCTCTCTGTGACTTTAAAAATTCATGTGATGTGATTTTTCTCCTGCTTCATTCATTTTCCAGCAAAAGACATACCTTCACTCTTCTTTCTGGTTGAAAACTCTTCCAGTGTGTATGTATATATGTATATGTGTGTGTATATATGTGTATATGTGCAAATGTGTGTGTTTCTTATCTATTCCTCTGTTGTTATTGCCCAGACTGGTTCTTAGATGTGTGCACAGTATAGCAATAAAAACAGATGTGCAAGTATCTCTGGCAGGCTGATGTGGATGGTAAATACCCAGGGGTGGTATTGTTGGGTGACATGATAGGTCTAAGCTCCTCCCACTGCTACATGGTTTGACATCTGCCTTTTCAAGCTGATACCTTGAACTCTCCTAAAGGAAAGAGGAAATGGTTTCAAGGAGGCCAGTGACAATTTCTCTCAGGATTCAGCATTGTTTCTCCCAAGGAACATAGATTTAAGGGAGAATAAGTTCAAATTAACCTCTATATAAATGTAATTATCAGAGAATCTCCTAAGATTTGAGACAGTGAGATTTAAAGCCAAGAAAACTTCTTATTTCTTGTAACAACTGAAGATGCTGATCTCACTTGTCCCATGACACGGTGATAAAGCAGTGTTTGATGGCAGCAGCCCATGTGATAAAGTGATTATGGCAGCAGAGAGCGAGAATCTAATAATGTAATTGATCTGCAGATTCCAATTCTGTAAGAGCCATCATTGATCAGTAGAAACGTCAATAATGAGATCATATCGAGAGCTGCCTAAATCTTTCAAGGATCGCAAAGTCTGGCGATGGAATTACCAAGCGAATGTGATATGGAATGTAAAACCCTCACAATCACGCCCATTGACTGATGGCAGGCTCCAGGGCACTCCAGTGCTGCAGGACACAGTCAATCATGATCCCGGAGAAAATGAATAGAAAAGAATTTGTCAGAGTATTTTCATATTTTCAGATGTATATTGCCAGAATCATGTGAGGACAGAATAATTACAGTTATTATCACACTCAGTAATTATGGTTAGGTGTTGAGGTCCAAGGAAGAAGCTAATGTCCCTACTTATTTGTGTGTCAGATACCGTGTTTGCACAGTGCTGTGACAAAGAAAATTGTCATTTTTCAGAGTTGGGTCAGAAAAGATTCTGTAGAACAGCATACTTGACTTTTCACGTATCCTATTTTCTTTCTAAGATTCATTCATTCATTCATTTGTGTGTATGTGCTGGGGAGTGCATGAGCCTATGTGTGTGGTTATATGCACCTGTGTGCATGCAAAGAAGCCAGAAGAGGGAATCAGGTATCTTTTTTCAGTCTTCACCTGTATCTTTGAATCAGGGTCTCTCTTTAAACCTGGGACTTGCATTTTCTTAGCTAATCTGGAATCCAGAAAGTCCCAGCAATCCTCTTGGCTACAATCCCCTAGGAACAGGGTTATAGACATGTACAGGATGACCAGCTTGCTAATATGGGTTCTGGAGTCTGAATTCTGTTCTCAAAATTGTCAGTCAAATGCTTTTAACCACCGAGCCAGCTGCCTCTTCAGCCTCTCATTTGTCATTTTATGCTATGACTAGGAATTTGTCCTAATGTTGTCATGTTTAGGACACAGGTAGCGAGGTCAGCATCACCAAGTCAGCTTGAGGATCAGGAAGACTGGGGGCATCAAGGCATGTGGAGCTGCTAAAGAACCAGGCTGGGGAAATGACTCTATTGGGAAGGCACTTGCATGGAGACCTGATTTCAAACACCCTCCCCCCCCCACACACACACGAGTTTAAAAAAAAAAAAAAAGCTGTGTGAGGTGGTATGCCTTTGTAGTCCCAGGGCTGGAGAGCGAGAAATTCCTGTTATTTGGTGACCAAACATCCTGTGTTTGTTGGCCAAACGCCTTAGCCTACTTAACAAGCTCCAATGTCAATGAGAGATACTGTCTCAAAAATCAGGTGGATAGTGCCCTAAAGAATACCTGAGTTTGTCCTCTTGCCTCCATATGCACTGAAACGCACAGTCGTGTGAACCTGTACACAAGTGCTCTTGAACACACACAAACACATGCATATACACTCATACATGAGCAGGGCAGGAATGCTGTTTGGGTGATCAGAGAGCAAACTAAGTACACCCTCTGGCTATGCCCACTTCTGTGGGGGCTATCGTGGCATGAAGTCAGTGCCTGCCTTTAGTGGAAGATTCTTCTCATACTGTCTGAGAAGCAGTGCCTTGCAGTACATGTATGGACAGCCCTCTGTGGGGATAGTGAAGGAAATATATTGAAATGGGTAGGGATCTGGAACAAGCCATTCCTAACATTTTGATAGCAAAACAACTATGGCTTAGAAGTACTGCTTTAGAGACAGAAGAGATGGCTCAGAGGGTAGAGCTCATGCATTGCTTCCATGAGGGCCAGAATTTGAATCCCCAGAATTCATATACAACAAGGCCCAAAGCATGAATCTGAGAGGGAGGTGGAGACAGAAGAAACCCTCAAGGTTCACAGGGCACCTAATGTGGTGAATGCCATGGCAAACAAAAAGATCCTGCCTCAGACAAGGTGGAAGGCAAGGACCAACACCCAAAGTTGGCCTCTGACTTCCACATGTGCTCTGTAGCATGTGTACATGCATACCCATACTTATGAATGTGCATACACACATACATGCACACATTATCCACTTAAATATCATACACGTAGACACAAAACTATTTTACAAGCATTGATTTTTTTTCTTACTCCCTCATTGTTGTATTTGTTCCAGCTCAACTGGACACGCTGCCAGTGGCATCAGACATTCTCTAACTTTCCGCTAAGGGAATGACTCTTCCTTTAGTAGAGCTGTTCTTCTGTTGGGAAACTGTTGGGGTCTTGTTTTAGATATGTAGTAGATGCTGAAGGTAATTGGAGGTAAACAGACTTGAGAAATGAAGCAGACTACGCTGCTTCTGCAAAAGGTGGTTGGGGGACGACTCAGTTGGCACAGAGCTTGCCCTGCACGCATGAGGACTTGAGCCCAGCTCTCCAGCACCATCTGAAAGCTGGCATAGCTGTGCAGGTCTAGAATCTTGTTTCTCAGGGGAGCAGGGAAGACATCTAAAAGTCACTAGTCATCCAGTCTACACAGACAATGGGCTCCTTGAGAGCCTGCGGAAAATACCCAGTGTCCACCTCTGGCCTCCACACACATGTACGCTTACATGACACATACATACAATTTATGTTCACATTCAAAAGTGTATTCTTACGCTTAGTAAACTCACCATTATGGTTTTCTCTAACACAAACCAAATCCAGTTAGAAGTAGGGCTGGATTCTTGGATGTGCAATCTGTGTATTCCACATGGGGGCATAGGAGTGCTCTGGTGTTGAGTTAATGCTCTGCTCTCATCCTGTTGAAATTCTGTACAGAAGGTTCTGTACTGGCCCAAACAAATGATGCTGATGGTCCTTAAAACATCCAGCATTTCTCAAGGATCCGACAGACTCCAAGTACCTCAGCCAATTGACTCCTCTCAACCTTTGAAATTCCAGAGTCTTTCTGGAACTTCAAGTCTTCAATAAGCTCCTATAAGCTGGTAATATGTTTATTATTCCAAAATGAAAGAGGAAGTCATTTGCCCTCATTGTACAAAGTCATGATCTAAATCCAATATGATTATGCCCAAGACCACATGTCTCCCTCACTTTTCTTATCATGGTCTTACCAATGTGGACCAGTTTGTGGACCTGAACCCTGGATTTATTCTGAATCTTTCAAAGTTAACTTTGTAGTTATTATTCTCTGTATTTAAAATATATCAAACTAATCTAGGGTTGGGAGCCAGTTAATGGTAGTACAATGAACTGGGCCATGACTGCGGCCCTGGAATTTAGCCTGGTGGGTGACCCATGTAAATAAATACTGGGCGACATCATCTGGACTCAACCGTTTGGTTTTTGAATACATAATTCACATTTTATGGAGTGAGTAAAGTTTTATGCACTCAAGTTAAAGGCTGTATTATTTCACTAGATTTTGATCAGTAGAAAAACATTTATGAAGCCACAGCTGTGGGTCAATTGGTATAATGCTGCCCTAACACACACAGGGTCCTGAGTTCAAGCCCCAGTACCACATAAATCCAGCACAGAGGCATGCCAATATTCCTAGCGCTGGGGAGGTAGAAGCAGGAGAATCAGGGGTTCAAGTCTTCTTCAGCTGTATGTTGAGATTCGTGTAGTCTGGGCTATGTGAGGCAGTTCCTAGAAAAACCAAAAGCAGAAATAAATTTATAAAAAGAAATTTGCTTTCTCACATCAAATAGCTGAAAAATTACAACAGAGATATATGTAAGAAACATCTGAAGCCCCTGGAATCATTAACATGGAGCAATCAAGGAGAAATATTTATAAGCTTCAACAGGCAGCCCGAGACAAAACACTATTGTCTTTAAACCCAGCTGATTGCCAGCAAGTGTTCAAAGCAGAGCCCTAATTTTATAACCTTAATTACTTCTTGGGAATTTTAATTTCTCATAGTTGTTAAAATAAGTCTGAGAGCAGTTTATTTTTCTCTCTGGGCTCATTTCTTTGTAATGGTTATTTATAGATCCATAACCAATTCCTTTGAAAAATAAGAACTCACGTTCAGCAGGCTCTGAGGTAGGAAATGCTGCCCGCTCATGATGCAGAGTGAAAGAGGAGCTCAGAGAAAGATTACTGTGCCTCTTTGAGGGAAGTTTCCATCAAAGCAGTTTATGAAAATTAATAAATCTTGGGGGATTTGTGAGTATGGAATAATTTTAGGATTATGGTAGCCAGCAACTGTCTCGGAAGAAAATGGAGAGATTATGTTATTTATATTTATGCATCGAATATCTGCTTAATACTTCGTGATTTCCACCCTGAGGGATTAGGAATTTCCCTTTTGACCTTCCCCCATGCCTGGTTCACAAACACAGTGTTTTCTAACTCCAGACCAGCGTGACGGGAATTAAGTGTTATATACTTGTAGATTCTAAAGAAAAACTGTTGAAATATGTCATGTCTCCTGGAAGATCTGTGCTTGGTAAATTTGTGTGAATGTGTGAGTCAGTGTTGTTTGGTTATGTGTGCTCATGTATAGGAAGTATATGCCCCTGTGCATGCATGCACAGGCTAGAGGGCAATGTCTGTGGTCTTCCTCACTGACTAGGCACCTTGTTTTTTGAGAGAGTCTCTTAATGACCCTGGAGCTCATCAATTTGGCTAAATTGGAGAGCCACTGGGCTCCAGGAGTCCTCTTTCTTCTCTCCTTGTCCTCTCCTTCCTTCCCTTGTACATTTTGCTCTACTTCCTCCTCTTCCTCCTCCTCTTTGTCTTCCTTCTCATTAGCACCCCCCTTCTAGGGTTATAGATATGTGCTGCTCTGCATACTTGGGTACTAGAGACATGAACTAGCACAGCAAGACCTTTCCCACAGAGCCATCTCTCAGGTCCTTTCCTGATTCCTGGTGACTATACAACTAACTCCTTTTCTGCCAGGCAAGCTTCTGCAACATCGCATTTATGCGCTTCTTCCACTGATTGACATTGCAATCATTGTAAAGAGGGTTAGCTAGGAAAGCGACAGCAATTTGAGTTTAAAGTCTGGCACCCTTTCTGTCTCAGTTTCCCCTAATAAGCCTGAAAAAAATTGCAAATGTGAGATTTAAATATAGAATTTATTTTTCAAATAATGGAAAATAAAAATCAATCCACCCAACTTGAGTCGAACACAATGGTTCGAAACTGTCGTTTGCCAAGAAATGATTTAGCCTCCTGAAACATATTTCACAGCTAATCCTTTAATGCCTGTTTTACATATTACCCTTCCCACTGTTAATATTGAACAGTATTGTATGCTAGTAATTCCATGCCCTATATTTCAAATTGCTATTAGGAAGCCACATAAATAACAATTTTCAACTGCTTATATAATGCCATAAAGCATTTCTTACCGTGGGGATAAAGGAACAGTGGATTTTAAAAATTACTTTGGGGATGAAGCTGCAGGGAAGCTGTGCTGCTGACTTTGGCCGATGGAGTCTGTAAGACAAATAGAAGCAACACTTTGAAACCCTGCTTATCAGCTTAGTGTGAACCAAGAGAAGGGAGACAGTGCTTGCACTGAACCCTTAGCCAGTGTGGCTGTGCATGGCACACACCTGCACAGGTGCTGTAAGATGGTCGGGGCTCCAGCGGTTCGTCCTGCCTGTTCAAAAGGAGCTTTCTCCTCCTCTCTCTGCTCTTCATGTTCTCTTCTTCCCCCTCTTCTTCCTGCTTCTCTGATCCACCCTCTGCCTCATAGTCTACCCCCATTTTTCTCTTCTGCCCCCTTCTATCTGCTCCTTTTCCTAGAGACCTGTCCTATTTAACCAACAAAAGTGTATGGTATCTGCACGTGTATTCATGTGATGGGTTTATACGTGCGTATATTGTGCAGTGTTCACATCAGAGGAAGCCTTTTGTGCCCTCAGCCCTGTCTCACATCTCTGTAATGGAAGCCTTTGGAACCCGTTCTTGCACCGGGTGGAGTAGGCAAGCACACTGTCTCTTTTTCTAGACCATCAGTCCTCATGGGCCGCAGACCTTTTAGAGTCACATATCAGATATCCTGCATATCAGGTATTTACGTTACAATTCATAACAGTAGAGAAATTACAGTTAGGACATAGCAATGCAGATAATTTTATGGCTGGGATGACCACCACATGAGGAGCTGTATTAAAGGGTGGCAGCTTAGGAAGGGTGAGAAGCAATGCTGCAGACCTTTTGCATAGATGAGGAAATTGAAGGCCATATCCAGGTTCATCATCAGGGGAATAGCTGGGGCCGATAGGTTTAGAGGGGACCACGGGTATGTAGAAGAGGGATGGCATCACAGCCTAACTCTGCCACTTGTTCACTGTGTGCCCTAGCCCAAGCCCTTGTCCTCTGAGGTTCCTCCTCCCCTCACTGACTCCCCAGATCCACCTCTGTGCTCCTGCTGAAAGTTTCTGCAGATTGTGTTAGGACGTCACTCACCCTTGAACCTCTGTGCAGAATTTCCCAAGAAGACTGTTCTTTTGTTTTTCAGTCTCAGTAAGGTCAGGATGTCTCTATGTCCCCAGATTCTTGCTGAATTTTGACTGGGTGTGTGGCTCAGTTGGGAGAGTGTCTGCCTATCATGCAAAAAGCCCTGGGTTCAGCTGCCAGGACACACATCTAGATGGGGTGGTACACACATAATCCCAGGTCTCGGGACTCAGGCAGGAAGATGCAAAGTTCAAAATCATCCTCAACTACACATCAGGTTAAACAAATATGTGAGATTCTGTCTCAATTAAAAACAAAACAACAAAACAAACCTAACCCATGTGTGATAGGATTAGGAGTTGGGAGGCAATTACAGGAGTAGGGGAGAAAGCTATAGACAGGTAGATGCCCTTTTTAGAAAGCCTCTTCCTTTCTGTGTTCAAGAACTACGACAAGAGGGTGCCTACTGTGAACAGGGAGGCAGCTCACGCTAACTCCTGAATCTTGGCGCGACTAAACCATGTGGCCGACAGAATTGACTTTGTTTTAATTATAAGATACTTTAGATATGATGCCGTCTTGTATCAACCAAAACAGCTGCCTTGTTTCACGGTAAACTCATTTCTTTTAAAAAATAGGGTGTTTTTTTTTTTATTTTGAGAATTTCATACACGCATCCAGGGAAATCAATCATATATTCCCCTCACATCCCACCCTAGCCTCCCCATGTGTCCCCTAACATGTCTTCCTTCTGACCTCCTACCTCTTTCTTTATAACTCCCTCCAAATCATGCTGTTTGTGTGTCGTGGGTTTGGAGTCGTCCACTTGAGCACAACAAACCTTCAGTGACCATACCCTCAAAGCAGGGTGATTCTCCTGCCCTCAGCAGCAAGCTCTTGCTGGGCAGATGTTCTTCCAGTAAGGGGTGGGGCCTGAAGAGCACCTCCCACATCTCTGGCAGAGTGTTGAATGCCCAGAGCAGAGCTCTCTAGAAGCCCTTGCTGAGGCTTTCTATCATCTACTGCTCTGGGAGGAGCTAGTCAGAGCGCCCTTGCAGAAGTGCCAGGGCCAGGGACAGTGCATGACCAGTTGAGCCCAGGTAAGACAGTCTGGAGGCAGGGCTCCCGAGACCAAGTCATGGAGGTCTCTAACCCTTGACCTCGGGTTACATAAATATTCTTGTTCTTCACTTCCCTGATCTGATTAGTGGAGATGATAGTATTTATGCCTCAAAGGGTGAATATAAGGATTTAATGAGAAAAAGGTTTATGGAAACTTACATATCTAGAATGCAGTGAGCCTTCTCTTAAATGTTTGCTATTATTCACTTAATTCCTTATTTTAATTAGGTCGACATTCATAAACAGAATTGTGTTTCTTTGAGAAAAAATGGAGTGATTTAAGAAAGAAATAGTATTCGGTAAAGCCAATCACAATATATAGCTACTGGGGGGGGCTATGTTTCTGTAAATAATCCTTTACCCATGTCTCTGTATTAATAAAACTCTTTGAGTCACACACAAAGGATATGAAAGTTCCAGGACCATTGGAAAGAGGATGGGATCAGCAGGAGTGAGAGGGGACAAGAGAGGGTGGCAATAAGATGATTGTGGTCAAATGAATTATATGCATGTATGCAAATGATAGTGAAATCATTTTAGATATAATTAACAAATGCCAGTAAAAGCATTGTCAAGTGTAGTGAAAGGGGAACAGACCTGCCTGGCTCCCACATGGTTAGCTTTACACCCAAAATAACAACCCACAAATTGT
>LOEQ01010492.1:0-12344 GCA_001685075.1 Bramus lutescens | reverse complement strand
GTACTGGCTATGTGGGAACCTAGTCTGTTTGGATGCTCACCTTCCTAGACCTCGATGGAGGGGGGAGGACCTTGGACTTCCTACAGGACAGGGAACCCTGATTGCTTTTTGGACTGGCAAGGGGAGGGGAGGGGGAATGCGGGGAGAGGAAGGAAAATGGGAGGAAGGGAGGAGATGGAAATTTTTAATATTTAATAAAAAATAAAAATAAAATAAAAACATTTTGCATTTCTATGTGATTTTTCAGTCATAAAAATCTTCTTGTCTTATAGCCTAATTCAACATAAGTAATATTTTCATTGAAATGTGAGGTTAAAAGCACATAAGCATTGACTAAGACCATCTGTCCGCATCATAACATGCGTAATTTATAATCCACATGTCACATATGCAACTTAAAGCCTGTGTAAACATATGAAACTTAAAATGTATGCAGTACAGGAAAATTTACAAAGAAAATGATTTTTTGTTGTTGAAAGAAATGTGTCTTCAGACATGTGGAACTTAAATTTATTAGGTACTAATGTGTGAAAAAATGAGGGCTTTTTTTATTGAATATTGAGTTAGGCCAAACCAGTATGAGGCAGCTAAACTAATGACTTCTATTCTGTTAAGTACTGTACATGATTATTACATTGACACAATTTCTGAGTAAAACTTGTTGTATATGTTGCTTTTCTTGCTTTGGTAACAAAAGTAAATTTAGGGAAGAAAGTATCATTTTGCCTTCAAGGATATAGCACATCAAGTTGGAAAACCATGTTGTCAGGGGCTGCAAGCTACTGACATTCCTCCCACATACCAACTCCACAAAATAATGAACTTCATGGTCAGATTTATCACAGAAAAGACTGCACCTCGATAACAATTTTCCAGATTAGATACTTTCTTATTGGTTATGTCAAAATACTTAACAAAAGCAAATGAAGAAAGGAAGGATTAGTTTGAGTGATTTCTGCAATTAATTACGGTGAGAGAATTGTGATGATTGGAGTGTAAGACAACTCACAGCATTGCATCTACTGGTAGGGAGCAGAAAGAAGTGTGATGAAGCTGATGTCCTATCCACAGGAAGATTTGTTTCAGAGAGTCCTAATTTTGTGTGTGTATGCACTAGCTTCAGTGTTGCTTTCTGTGCCCCTAATGGTTCTATTGTTCAAATGATCTTGGTGTATGTTTGCACTCACCATCAGTGTAAATTATGTTTAGACAGTAGCACAATATTTACTTGTTTGAAGCAAATGCTGCTGATAGTAACTGCTGAGGTAACAGCAAGATCTTGGGCATTGAACACTTTGGTGTGTTTCTACTATGAGAAAAGTGACTAGAAATAAGTTACCGGGATCAGTCCAAGTTCAGATCCCAGGTCTGAACACCTATTGTGATTAACAATAGATGCAACTTAGGTGCAGTTTCTGTTCAAAGTGGAGAAGATAAGAGAATTTAGCCTGGATGTCTACTGTTGAGCCAAAAATGAAATTGTAGGACAGATACAATGCTGATTCCTAGTAAGTGTCCAATGTATGATGTTCATTATTATATTTTGATTGTTCTATTTCCTTTGTCAAATTTTATTTTACGGTACAGTGGGAAACACCATGATCACATATTAGTTTGGATGTAAGACAGTCCCTGGTTACAGTTGCTTTTCTAACTATTCTCCCAAAGCATTCATCACAAAAAAGTAGATTACAAGTTTGGAGAATATCAATGTTAATTCATACATGGGTTGGAGATTTTTAGTCTTATTTATTTATTTTTGGTGAGGAGGCTTTACTATAGAAACTCTTTTAAATTTTACTTTTGTCTTTAGTGTGATGTTAACTTACATTTTTATTCTATCAAAAGAAATACTGATTGATATTAGAGTTAAACTGGAACCAAGACATTTTTAGAATAATTTTTTTAAAGTGAATTTGAAAATCAACTCAGATCCAAGAAACTGAAAGAAAACACTGTGAACATGCTTATTTAAAATTCTCTCAGTATTCCACACATCATGATTTATAGAATTTTGTTTACTTTAAAATGTTGTGTAGCATTTTTTTCAAGAAAGTTTTTAATGGGAGGAGTGACATTGATGAAACTGCAGACATTTTTTGTACATTTATTTATTTATTTATTTTGTACATATATGTGGTTTGTGAGTGTGTAAAAGTCAACATGGAGAAATTAGTTCTCTTTTTGCACATATGGGATCCTGGGATTAAACTCTTGTCATTAGGCTTAGTAGCATGTGCCTTTAATGACTGAACCATCTCTAGGCCTAAATTATAGGCATTTCTTGAAGAACCCTTGCCTTTCTCATACTATTGGGATTTAGAATAAGAACTTCCTTATTTTTTCAATGAGCACTGAGAACAGTGACAAGATACTGACATTCAGTGGACATGGACTACATGTTGGCAATTTGGTCTCTATAAAACAATTTTCACAGATGCATTGGATTTGCAAAAGAGATAGGAGTCTCCTGTAACCAGAGATGCTCACACACTGTAAGTGATCAAGTGAAAACATTTTACATATCAGTCTGAGGAGAAAGTTCATTATTTAAAGTCACATATTCTATATTCTCAAAACTTTCTACCATTTTAAAAGGCTGCTTTTATTTGATGTCAGTATTATGAATGGTACTGAGGAATGAATCCCAGAATATTTATAAATAAATGACTGTATTTGTACATTTAATAATCTCAGGCATGGAAATTCTGCCAGAAATGCTCTTTTTGAGTCAAATTTTAGTTTAATGAGCCAGCCATATTCTGGTAGTTGCCTTAGTTAGGTTTCTATTGCTGTAAAAATAACACCGTGACCAAAAGCAACTTGGGTGGAAAAGATTTACTTCAGGTTAAATAAAGCTTCTAGGTCCATTACTGACAGAAGTCGGGGCAGGAACTCAAGGTAGAAACCTGGAGATAGGAAATGATGTAGAGGTCATGGGACAGTACTACTTGTTAGCTTGCTCCCCATGGTTCACTCAGCCTGTTTTCTTATAGCTTCCAAGATGACCAGTCCAGAGAAGGCATCACTCACATAAGTTGAGCCCTCCTATATCAAGCATCAATCAAAACACCCCACCATAGTCTTGCCCACAGTCTAATTTGTGGCAGACATTTTCTCGATTAAAGTTCACTCTTCCAAAATGACTCTACCTTGTGTCAAGTTGACATAAAAACAAATCAGTACAGCAATTCAGAAATTAACCCTCCCCTTTTCCATCAAATTAACCCAACTTTATGTCCAGAGCTTCTTTTCCATTTTGTGGAAGCAGGTAAATATGATTGCATAGTAGGAAAAGGTCAGAAGAAAGTGAGTAGCAAATGGAGTTCTTGAAAGATAAAAGTCCATAGATAGAAAAGTGCTGTAAAGGGACCTGGGCTCCTCAGAGGTCTCCTTCTTTTGCTTCATTTACAGCTGATGGATCTCTGAACACAATTTGGTTAAATTTTATTAAATGTATTCAATATAATGTAGCTTGGAGTTAAGAAATATTATTTAATATTAGTTAAGCTTATAGTGATTATTGGATTTTAAAAGTTCTGGAATAAGCTACACATGGTTATGCATATCTACCATTCCAGTACCCAGTGTGTTAAGACAGAGGGATAGAGAGTTCCAGGTCTTCCTGGGGTACATAACAAGATATTATTTCCAGAAAATAATCTGTATTAAAATCTTGAATCTAGTTGGTTCTAAATCATCCAAGTCACATATATTCCAAGGCTCAGAGATATGTGAATATTGAATATAAGTTATACACTAATAGTCACCTTGTGGTGAGAAGGATACATATGTGTGGAAAACACAAGAATAAAAAGTGTTTCAAGTGAACTATTTATTCTAATATAAAATGCTTCCTAATAAAAGTATTAAATTCTTAATTTACCTAAGTTTAGAATTGTTGAAAATGTCCTTATTCAACAAAAACACAGTAAGGAAGAATTTCTTGTAAAAAAGGAATATCATACAATAGTTTAAAATCAAGAAGTGATGTTATTTTCAAATCTTCTTTTACAGAGCTCCCCAGGCATGGAGCTGTCACTATTTTCTCCCTGCGATGGATGTTGCACTTTTTTCACATCATGCTTGAGATGGTGGGATGGCTTTTCTTGATTGTCAACCTGGTAATATCTGTAAGTAACTAAAGCCCAAGCTGTTCACATACAAGATTACTCAGAATAACCCCATTTATCATATGAATCAAATTATGTTGTTCATTTACTAAAATTAAATCAAAAAAGTGCCAAAATATACTGCTTTTCCCAGTGATAGTGTCCTAGGACAAACATTTTAAGGGTCTTAGCAAGATCCAAACCTCCACTACTTGCTGTTTCACTAAAAAGTGTTACTACTAAATATTAAAAGGGAATTTTAGCCAGATGTTATGTCCCCTTCTCACAGCTATCTTTAGAGTGCTCTCAAATCCTACACTTCCATCAATTAAAACAAATTTGCTGTTAATGTTTTTTCCACGAATCTATCAGTTTCAGAAACGAATGTAAGTGAACCACTGGGTATGAGTGACTTGAACATGATGGAGACTGGTATTTGCTAGTCTTAGTAGCATAAAATTACCAAGAACTTTTAAAACTGACTATACTATGAATTTATTTTTAAAATAAAACCAAACTCTTGTTGTGTCAAATATACATCACACTAATATATATTATAATTGTAAACATATATATATATACATACACACACATGTATATATGTAAACATATATATACACACACACACTCCACCTACAGTATCCTGAGAGAGAACCATATTATTTAATTTACTTTGTTTGGAAACCCAAATTGTATCTAAAAACAAATCAACTTTTATTTAAGTCAATACAAATTGTGAATATCTATTGTTGTCAGGTTTTAATGTTACAAAAGCCCTATTTATTTTGAAATTGTATGTTTGCAGGTGAATGAACCAACAGCCACACAACATAATCCTCTACTCAGTAAAATTTTAGGTATCTCTTTTTACAGTGTTTTAAGAAATCAAGACACAACAAAAAATCTTAATAGTGAAAGGGAGAAATATGAAATTTTCAGTCATTAATAAAGCATAAACATATACAGAATCTGTAATTTTTATATTAAAATATGTGAACAGTAAAAAAAAAAAGAGTATTGGGTCACTGCATGGCCAGAAACCAGAGCAAAGAAAGTCCAGAGACCCAGAATAGAAAAAATGTCCATGAAATGATTCCAAATGATATCCTGCTATACTCATAAATTGGTGCTTAGCCCAATTGTCATCATAGGGGTGTTATCCAGCAACCAATGGGAGCAGATGCAGAGATTCATAGCCAAATACTCGCTGGAGTCAGCAGAACCTGGCAGAAGAGGAAGAGGAAGAATTGTAGGAGTCAGAAAACACAGTCCACAAAATCAACTAACCAGGGATCATAGGGCCTCACCAATGCAAAAACAGCAAACATAATCCCTGTATGGTCTGAGTTAGGTTCTCTGCATATACCTTTTGGCTATGTTATATAGTTTGGTGTTATTGTGAGTCTCTCAACAATGAATATAGGGGGTGTCTCCAACTCTTTGGCCTGGTTTTGAGACCCTTTACTTCCTATTAGCTTTATAAGTTCAACTGAGACATAAGGGTTTATTCCTTATATCACATACAAAATGTGATATAATATATCATGTTAAGCGATGTTTGGTGGTATAACTGGGAGGTATGATTTTTTTCCTTTAAAAAGAAACAAGGAGGAATTAATATGGGATAGACAGGAGAGGGGGAGGGATTGTGGGGAGTGAAGGGAGGGGAAACTGTGATCAGAATGCAATATATGAGGGAAAAATAAAAGTTTACAAAAAGACTGTTGTCTCAGAAATATTTCAGAAAATGAAGGACTAAGAAATTGGAATTTTAAAATGCCTGTGTAAGTTAAATAGAGCACCAAACTTTCCTACCAGCTGGCAATGGGTATCTATTGCATTGTAAACACATTTATTTGTAGCGCTCTGTGTAATAGAACTTTCCATGAGTATGGAAATATCCTAAACTCACATTGTTACTAATTGTGTCTGTCTAGTGAGCACCAGGGAGCTGAGTCTTCTGTACTTAATAGCAACTGACATATCTATATATTTCAATACCCACATGGCTTCTATGTTGCAAGTCTATAGATTTTAAGCCACTAAATATGATTCTTTATTCTTTCCGATTAATTAGGCTTTTCAAAATTATGTAAGTCATAAATTGGTAAACATTTTAAAGAGATGTTAGTGAGTTTTGAATATGTATGCAAATTCTCCCTATACTTTGGCATGATGCCCATAGCATGGTTCGATAGAGATTAAAAGAAACTAAATACCAAATTCTAAACACTAAATTGTTAGTGTTGGGTGTAGATTATCAACTGAAGTATGTTTGTTTTATTAACCCAAAATGCTTAAAGGATTAAAAAAGCTAAAATGATTGAAGTATGACCGTATGACCTCTATGCTTGTTTTTTTTTCTGCATCAAAGTGCTATTTTGGAAGTTTTGCCTCAATATGTAAATGATAGGAACTGAATAATATTGAAACATACAAGAATGGTAGGCATAATATCACTTTCAAGAAGATTTCCCTGCATTAGCTGTATGCTTTCTGCCATTGAAAGGATTATGAGCTACAGAGCAGTAACTACTCTTATTAAACACATCTTGTCCCTTAAGTCTGGTGGTGCAGCCTGTCATCCTAGTTGTGAAGTGGGAGAGAATCCCTGGTTGGGTGGATGCCTAGATTTTTTTTTGTGAGATTCTGTCTGTTTCAAAATCAAAAGCAAAAGAGAAGAGTTAAGAGGTTTGGCAATTGCCTAGCTGTGCAAGGCCCTAGGTTCAAGGTCCAGAATAAAAAAAAAACTGCACTTAGTCTTACCACCTTCCTAACTTTTAAGGCATGCTTAATATATTTATTGAAATTGTTGCCAGAAATGAAAATTTTTACATTTAAAACAGGCAAAGACCAGACCTCCAAGCATATCCATACCTTAAAACACAAAAACATATGCACACATCAAAATAAAAACCAAACCAAAACCCAAAATTACCCGGTGACAGAACCCTGTAAAATGTGAACTATTTTTTAATCACCAAGAATGAATAAAGCAATTTACTTTTTTCAAAACTAATTTTTAGCTTTTTTTGCACCACTACTATAGAGGGCCATAGAAAAAGCATCCTGGCATGCCTGCCAAACAAGGGACAGAGCCACCTGTGATATTCACAAGCTCATTTAGCACTGCCCAGCCTCAACTTCAGTAAAGGGAATTAAAATTACCACAGTGAGATACACCACGTTCTCTGTCCCTGAGGACAACGAAGGCTTGAAGGCTTGATCTTTGAAGGTCCCTTACACCTTCTGGTCAGGAACATCAAAGATTCCTTTTAGTGATATTTCATGTGTATTTTAATAAATAAAGCTTCCTGAAGATCAGAGAGTAAAACAGCTTTATAGACAAGGTATGGGTGACACATGCCTTTAATCCCAGTAACAACACTACTTTGCTATAGAAACCAGTCAGTAGTGGTACATACCTTTAGCCCCAGCCCTGGAGAGAAATATAAGACAGGAGAAGACAGCTCTCAGATATGGTCTCATCCTGAGATTCCTGGATACATGATAGCCTTTTTAGACTGAGTAGAGGTAACAGCCAGTGGATGGTTGTTTTGCTATTCTAACCTTTCAGGTTGGACCTCAATATGTGTCTCTAGGTTTTTATTAATCGAGATACAACTAGTGCCCAAAATTTGAAGTATGAACTTACAAAAAAAAGGCCATTTGCCTCAGTTTTTTTAGCCACCAGCACAGGACAGAGCTAAACCCAAACATACCCACCTGGGATTAGAAATAAAACTAGTTCCACCCTAGCTTAGCTTTCTCTCCTGCCTGAAGCTTCCTCTAGCACTTGTGACTTGCTGCCACCACCCTGCACTGTGCCCACATAGCTTCCTGTTGCCCCTTCAGCTTCCTGTAGCTCCCTCAGTATATATGGCTTTACACCAACCCTGTGTGTAGCTCATGCATGGTTACCACAGCTTCCCATGGCCTCTGCAGCACATACACACCTGTTGCATGGCTGCTCTGACCAGGATCTCCTTAACAAAAATAAATTCAGTTTGTTTTTTAGTTCTTCTAAGAAAATCCACAGGTTAGCAACAATGGTACAAGAAAGACCAGAGCTCCAGTGCCTCTGGACTGTTTTAATGGTATAACTACCACACCTGCTGACCCAGATCTTTATTTTATCTTAACATTCTCATTTGAACCAGGATTTTAATGGAAATAGGCCATCTGATAATTTTATATAAAATCACCTTCTAGGAAATTAAAAACCTTCTTATTTCTACTATGGAGGGAATTCTAAAAGAGGTATAGGATGTACCTGGGATGTATACATTCTTGGTCAATTTGATGCTTCATATTATATCCTTAAAGAAATGGCTTGATAACAAAGTCAAGAAAGAGAAACTTTCAGAAATAATACAAACTTTACAGTAAGTAATGAGAAGTTGACTGAAAGGATTCATACCATTGAAAATGATAACCATAATTTGATAAGCAAAATTCACTCCATGACAAGGGGTTATAAAATCTTACAGAATGGTGATGAGAGGTTATTTGAAAGGATTCATACTGTTGAAATTGACAGTCAACAATTTTTAAAAAGTTATGACAAGCTAGCAGATAGAACTTCCTCCTGGAAGGCAATCTACATACCATTCAAATATTCTCTAAGAATGAGAAGACTTAATTAATTAAAAACTTAAAGACTCATATTTATATATATGAGAACCAGAAATTAATTGATTTGTTGAAATTGTTAGAAATATTCACAGGTCAAGAAATTCAGACTGAAAAAAAGAAATTCAGACTGTACAATAGAGAGTGATACATAGATTTGAAATCCTTTAAGAACTTGTCAAAACTGATAAGCAAGGAGAAGTACATACAAAAGACAATAGTAAAGACATAACATCACCAGTACCTCTCAGAGTCAGAGATGACTTTCCAAGGGCTTTAGTTACTTATCCTGCTACTATTTCTGAAAAGCTAACAAGCATTAAACACTCAAAAGTATATACAGCATGTAAATGGGAGCCTATACATATGACAGATCTAAAAGGTATTTAGAAAGCAGTAGTATGTGGCATGAATTCACCATGTACAAGATAGTTGATAAAGGCATGAATTTCAAGAAATAAGGTTACTTTACATTATTGGCTTTAATTTTTCTCAGCTATATTAGACCATGGTCCACAGCTACAAGGGAAGACTCGCTAGAGAGAAGAAGGAAAGGCATTTGAACATCAAGGTAGAATTAGAGGTTTTGAGGTCTCTCAAGAGCAAATTCTTGGTGAGTGCTGCTATGGTGATATGGTTAGTCTAGCTCTATACAATGAACACATTTTGTCCCTATGATACACAGCAGACTTGAATGCTTGGGACAAGATTCAAGAACTAGGAAACAAATTGAATTGTATTCCAAGGTTATACAAGGCCCAAGAGAAGCATTTAGTGACTTTACAAATATTAACTAAAGCTGTACAAAAAGGGGTAGCAGATCCATAAGCTAGACAAGTATTCATTGAATCTCTGGCTTTTGAAAATGCTAATTTAGAATACAAAAGGATACTTGGGTCCTTAAAGGTAAGATTAGCAGCAACAGGGAAATGGATTCTACACACAGACAATGTTGAGTCTTTTGACTATAACACTGATGACTGGGTAGGAGAAGTGATTTCCAAAGTATAAAAGAACACCAAATACCAAATGTTTTATTGTGGTAGAATAGATTATCTGAGAGGGGACTATAGACAGGACATTCCAAGGTGAAGAAGGGTGCTTAAAAGAAATCCCACACTAGCTCAGAACTGAGAATAATAGATGGTTATTGATTTAGGGGTAGACTCAAAAATCAGAATCCTCTGCTGGAATGGAGAACAGAAACTGAATCCCACAGTAGGAAAAAAAGGCTGTATGCATGCTTTACATCAGCATAAATAGTATAAGAGGCCATGCCCCAGTGGGCAGGTAACTACTGACTGTGGTATTTCCTACAGCACCTACCCCTTTCTTTAAATAAGAGAGTTCTAAGCCTAATACAAAATTATAAACAATAAGAACAATTATATTCAATAATTAACCAATCCTAACTAGTTTAAGTCTTGTATGATAAATAACTTAGACAAGTCATGAGAAGATAGTAACAACTATCTAGTCTTCAACACCACTGAAAATCTGAAAAGGGAAATAATATTACTTGAGTAAGTAGGAAGCGCAATCAAGCAACTTCCAAATATGTACAAGAAATCACAAAGACTATTGGCTACTTGGGCAATCACCCAAAGTCTCATTTGCAATGTTGAAGCAACCAACTTTGGCTAAGGCCTAATGTAACTGACAGACCATTTTTGAAAGGCAGGAAAAATTTTCAAAACTGTCTTACCCTGTCTTGGCAAGATTTGACAGTCTGTTTTCTTTGTGTCCTGCTTATCTATTTCTGGATACCTTGTTAGTGGTTGAGGCACGGGCAGTTCCTTGCCCAAAGCTTAACTGTGCTAAGAAGAAAACAAAATCTGACTGGAGTGTCTTTAGTGTTCAACATTCTCTTGGGAATAGATTGGTGCTCTCGGGAGCAATTGTGTGTCATGGCAACAGAATCATAAGTTATTTAAATGCCATATTCTCCAAGTCTTTGAAGTGGTTAAAGATTACCTATCTATGCAGAATACAAACTTTATGTCTCTAAAGAACCTAATTAGTCTAACTAAAAGTATGACAAACATGGATAATTATTGACCTATAATTCTTAATACCTATATAACTTAAGGACTAAGACTTCATATTAGAATATTATACAATAAACAACTGTAAAAAATGAGGACAATGACCCCAAAATGTAGACAATGTATAAGTATCTTGATCATAGGTAGAAATGTACATTGCAATATGATAAATATCTTCTAAAATTGTATCAATATACAAAAATGTTTTAAGCAAAGGTAGAAACATGCATACAATATGACAAAATAACTTTGTCTAGATATACAAATATTGTAGAGAAAAATAGGAACATATTCAATATAATTTAAGTTTGTACCAGTATATAAGAAACTATACCAGTGTAAACTACCTATAAATAATAGCTCACAAGTTTTCACTCTATTACTCGCTATTATTATTTGTGTGAGTAAACTCACACTGATCTATTATATCATCCAATCCCCCCTTTTTATTTCAAAGAGATCCCTGATCCTATATAATTTTCCCCACAATCCCTAAACGTATACTAATTATAATCAACCCCTAAATGATGTCTCTAACCCTGAGGACAAACTTTGTTGGGAGAGGGCACATTGTCTTCTAGAATTACCTTCAGCTGTCATAGGGGCAATGTTCTTTCTATGGGTTCTTTCGCAGGTGAAAGCAAAATGATGAATAAGTTCCAAGATTATTATCTGGTATAATTGCAAATATTCTCTGAGTGCTCGGTAGGGTTTTTCTGAGGTTCCTATTTGAAGTTCTGGCCAGAAACTTGTTTAAAAAAGTGCAACATTACAGCTAACCAAGTTATAACCACCTTGAGCAGCTGGTACCCAAAATGGGTCTTATAATAGAGTTATCAGCATCATGATATCATGTTAACCAGAGGCCCCATCCTCTTCCTGTAAACTTCAAAGATCACTGCAGTAAAATTTATTGTTCATTGTGGAAAACTTAAACATTATTTATATAGACATATACAGAAATATATATTCAATGAAAGTGTGATAGAAACAAAAATAGGTATGAAGAAAGTAAGTTTTTTTCTAAATTCTTTTTCTGTCCCATATCATAGCTCCTCACATGAAGCAGAAACTCTGAATTTTAATAGCATGCTTGGATTTAGAGAAGGATAGAGCCAGTGTCCAACTCCAAAGTCGTTTTGATTTTTAAGTGAATCATGTTTAATATTCTTGCTTGTGTATATGAGATTCTTGCCCTCAGATGATCCTGTCCTCATAAGTCAAAATATTCTTTGCTTGGTGATCCTATCTGAATAAATATATTTTCCTCTTTAGAATAGCTAGATGTCCATGGTCTTTTGACCTTTTGAAGATGAGTGTTTTCTGACAAGAACAGAACCCTGCCCCAATACCTATGAGATTTTCTTACCACCTGTATTTTTGTCATTTCTCTTTCTCAAGAGGTTTCTCTTTTTCAAACAGACTCTTTATTAATTTTTATGGTATCCATAGTTTTTGCTCTTCTATGTAAACAAGAGCAAAACCCCTTGCTCAATGTAGTACATCTCCTGGCTTCCATTTTGAGGTCAGCACATCCTTGAAATACACTGGCTGA
>LOEQ01010490.1:26753-39700 GCA_001685075.1 Bramus lutescens | reverse complement strand
GATGGGAGGGAAATGGGAGGAGGTGGAAATTTTTAATAAAAAAAATAAAAAAAACTGAAAAATGGTGTGATGGAGGCCAAGAAGGGCCAGATTAAATGAATTCTGTTGATGCTTTTGACACCATTGTCCTGGACATTCTTCTTTAGGTTCTGCCCATTATTCCCTCAAATAATAATAAAAAGAACTATTATTATTGATACTTCAAAGTTGAGAAGATGGCACACCAGAGAGGTAAATAACTAATCAAAGTGGCAAGACTGGAAAACAGGAGCTGGAATTCAAATTCAAGCTCTGTTGTGTGCTTAGTGAGAAAGCTGCCAAGTTAGCTGAGGTCAGGAGGTCGTTAGATCAGGAGGTCATTTGTGTGTGCGCTTTGTAAATCCACTTTCTTCCTGTATGGGGACTCTGCATTGTTGCCTCTGTTTCCCAAATGAGCACATTCACATAGCACAAAACACAGACGTACATTTTATGAGAACCTGGACCATAGTGCTCTACAGTCTCTGTGATGTGGATTTCATCCACATGGCTCGTTAGCTAGCTTTAGCTTGTTGAGTAGGAGGCAAGTATAGAGACTGCAAGGTACCCAAACAACGTAAGATCTGAGACGGAATTCAATGCTTAACATGAGAATTGCCACAGCTTGGATACTGGACTATGTTTAATAGTGTTTATCCCTGAAGAACCCAGAAGACTGAGGAAGTTTCGTGCCTAAGTGTCTAAGAAATAATAGGAGGGTAATTTCATAGCAAATACAAGATTGGGTGATTTTACCAACTATGTGACCTTTAAAAGTTCTTCTACCCATGAAAACAGACTGGTTCGTGAAGTGGTGGGAAAGGTTGGGTGTGTTACCTGGGGGTGACAAGAACAGAAAAGATACACGTGTGTGAAACAGAAGGGACTCAAGCAAGATGAAAACTGGTACCAAGAAGTTTTCCAAGAGGGAATATATGTAAGAAAAAAGAGAGTAGTATGGTCCAGCAATAGCTAGACTCTACCCGTTATGTGTCCTCATGCAATTCCTTTGTTAGTGGTCATCAGTAAAATACAGTTGAGTCTTGCTGCCTTTAGTCTGGTACGTAAACTGAGGTAGGTTTGGAGCCTAACATATTGTCATACAGTTAGGAGTATTAAAGGAAAGGAAGTCATATGTACACATGCACTCATTCATTTACTTAGATATTTATCTCCAGACTGTTACAATGATGCAAACAAATTGTTTTTGTGCCAAGAATACAAAATTTCATTAAAATTGGCCATGGTCCTTGTACTTAGGTTAGCATGACAGATATTTATTGAATTAGCACATTAGCTAAAGTTACAAATGTGGTAAATATTGTCACAACTACAGTTTCCATTGACAGTAGAAATGAAAGTAGTCAAAATATGTGTGTATGTGTGTTTGTGTGGGTGTGGATGTGTGTGCGTGTTCCATTTTGCTTTTAATTCATTCATTAGAAGAATGTTCCTTGACCTTAGACACAAATCATATAAGATTACATCTGCTCAGCTATCACTTGTAAAACAGTGACAGTTTGCACTGTCAGCATGCTTTCCAGGGCAGCAGTCCAGGTGAAGGCATTATCTTTAACTTGACGAGTCAGTCCCTTTGCCCTTCTCCATGGTGGCATGGCCAGGGTACGACTGCTTTTGCTGGAATTCTTGCTCTCTGTTCTCTTCTGTCTCCAATACCACAGCACAGGAAGAGACTGTCAGGGATGGTGATGGGCAGACTTTGTTTGACTGTTCTTTTCAATTCCAATTGATTTTTAAAGTTGTTGCTTTCTCTTGGGTAAATGTCTATGCTATGATGCCCAACAGTAGAGATTTCTCTCAAGACCAGGGCCATTGTTATTTTTATTTTATTTTGCTGGTTAATGCAGATCCAGCTTTTTTTTGTGGTAGTTCACTTCATGAATACTCAATGTTAGAGACTCTTGTGGAGGACTCAAAAGCATCCATGCCATCTTATCCTTTGGTCCATGGAGAAAACAATCACTTCTTTCCCAGCCATCCTCTGATGTCTTGGAATCCGCTTGCAGTCCTTTCTGCTCGTCTAACACAGGCCATTAGAGTTTCTTTGAGGGTAGACCCTTGACCACTGTTTTTCCCAGTTTCTAACAAGTAACAAATTCTGTAAGTAGCACTAGCAAAGACCCTTTACAGAAGTTGTGGTCAGTAGACGAAATTGTACGTCCTCCTAGGATCCTGTAGACTCCAAACATGGCAATAACTGTCTTAAACAAAGTGTCCCCGAGTCTTCCCTTTACTCACTGGGCTCTGTTCAGTTTTTGTTTTTGTTTGTTTGTTCTAACTGTGGTTTCCAGAGTTATGGAATTTTTTTTAGGTTGTATGTCATTTTTAAGTTCTGTGTCGATGGGGCTGATGTTGGGATCTCACTTCTATTACATCTTGGTGTATCAATAGAAATTTCAATTTTAACATCCTGTTACAACAGCAACAAAACATGTGTAGCAATCGCGGCAGCAGCGAACACCAGCAGCTGGTATTGACTGAGTGAGTAACTTGTGCCAGGGACCTCCTTTAATCCCCACATGGACTTTCAGTTCTGTACTGTCCTGGGTAAAGGACACCCTGATGATTGTGGGCTGAATTAGGTTGGTAAATTCGCATTGAACAGCAAAGAAGCATAGGGCTCGCTGACGACATTTCAGGTGGGTCTTTTCCCCTTGTTTCAGATTTCTGTGTGGGTCTGGCCTCGAATTGTCCTGTTTTCCTCCATCAGAACACAATAACTCCTCTTAAGAAAGGATTCCATTTCAGTAATGCTTGGGAGGCCACTGATGTAATGCCACTCTTTATGACGTCAATGCTTCACTCTTTCCTCTCCTCCCTTCATGCTTCTAATTTGAGCCCCTGTCATTTCTGTGCAGCCTTCAAATGCTTAAAGTAGGAGCCTATTGCTAAAGTGAAGCTTGTCTGACTAGGGAGGCAGTGCCCTGCACTATTACAGCCGTGCAGCTCTGGCTCTCCCAGAAGCCCTTAGTCTGATGCCTTTGTTTGGTTTTCTGGATAAGGGAAATGGTGCCATCACCTCCTGCCGAAAAGCTCTGGCTGCTTTCCCAACACGGAGCTATCACTTCCGCTGAGGCTTTTTTTTTGGTGGCAACAAAATAATACCCAGCAGCAGGAATTTGGGAGGAGAAAAAAGAGAGTTCATTTGGCAGGTTCTCAAATGAATGGGTTGTAGGGTCATTGGGCCTGAACCAGGCTTGAAACCAGACATGATCCTATTTTGGAAGCATTGTTCAGAGGGATGGGAAATGTGAACAGAGGACATGTCTCTTCAAAACATTCTTTATCTTTTTCCTGTTAGAAACAGACAGCCGTTCTCAACTCAACTCTCCCTTCCTCTCAAAGCAAGGGCCTACATGTAAACCCAGAGGTCAGAACATGAGAACTCAACCAACTGCCTTATTTGTTGGTTTTCCTTTTAAAGATGGATCTTATTTTGTGACGTGGTCATATCTCCCTAGCAACTTGTCATGCTTCTCATCCCAAACCCTGACTCTTGTGTGTTCATGATGTTCCGAAAGCCTATCACAGTGGCCTGGGCACACAAGCATGCTTTATTTGCAACAAACATTTATTGGAAATGCTTTTGAAGCCAGGACTTGTGGTAAGATCTTGTGATCCCAAGTGCTTGGATCTAAGGTTTTCAGGACCTCCTGCATTACAAAGATTTGAGGCCAACTTGTGTAACTTGTCAGACCCAAACTCAAAACAAAATTTAATAATAGTACTAGTTCAGTGGTGGAGCGCTCGGTTAGCATGAGGGAGGGGCTTTTGATCAATCTCTAGACCTCAATAAAAACTGTTTCATAATCCTGTCATGGTTCACGAACTGTGTAAGGTGGATCTGTACATCAGCAAAAACAATGCTGCCTTTGCTTTCATACACTTTACAGGATACAGAAATAAGGGTGCAACATGAATCTATAATAAGAAATCTTAATATACATTTATGATATAGGGTAATTTTTTCTGAATGATTAATATTTGCATAAAGATCTGGGTCATGAATAGAAGTCAGCCAGGAGAAGTCAAGGACCCAGGATGAGACAGAAGCATTTTGTAGGAGAGGAGAACATGTTAGTACTAAGAGAAAGAAGCAGGCTGGGTGTATGCAATGTTAGAGGGTCAGTGCAGCTAATAAAAGGAGAATGAGGCTGAGACTGGGAACAGTGAATTGTCTAGATCCCACACTGTATGCCTACTCTTAGAGTTTGCTCTCTGTCTCAGGAGCAGGAAAGTATCACAGAGGATTTAAAGCAGGAGAGCTACATGGTTTGCCTTTAGGCAAGATGACTTTAGCCACAGGGTAGGGCTGGATCGGGAACTTTCACAATTTGATGGCTAATGGTCTTTCCTCCTGGAACACTCATCTAGGTCATAGCTTAGGCACGGCACAACCGTTGAGAAAAGAATCATTGTTAATAACTATGGATGGGACCTAAAAGTGAGTCTCTTTTCCTATTTTGTATTTCACTTCCTTGCCTGTTAAAAAATAATACCGACCAAATGACTGCCAAGCACCCTCCTTTTACAAAGCCAGCCCTTAGGGTCATCTGTTAATTCTACACCGCTGCTGTGTTGCTGTTTTTAGCCTGAGTTGTTACCTTTTAACCCCACTTACAGAGGATGATGAATGGAAAAAGCTAAAGATTTATTGGTCAAAGCACAGCACCAAAGGCTATTGATTATTTGATTAGTAAATGGATAGTTACATCGTTAACAAGATGCCTAGGTATGCTTGCTTGATGAGGGATTAAAAAACCCTCAGCAATGAGTAATATCTCTTGCTAAATAAATTATGTGCATATGGCATAGGACCATTGGAGTGATGTCTTCTATATTTTAACACTTAAGGTATTTAGCCAACAGTGGTAGGACATGAAAGATAGTCCCAGGATTTGAGAATCAGAGGAAGAGGGACATGAGTTCAAAGCCAGCCTTAGAAACAGGAGACGTTCTGCCTTAAAAGCAAGCAAGCAAGCAAGCAAATAAACTTACCTGGAATACTGATAGCCTAGTGCTTTACCCTCCAATTTGTAAGAACTAGACAAATAAATAGAAGAGAAGAGTAATTCATGTGATTAATTGGCTACCAACTCATTGCTTGGTCTTAGAAAGTAATTTTCCTTTATGAGACACCTATCCTAGTTTATAATAGGAGGATTATATCTATAAGAATTTCTAATGAGTATTTTTTAAGTAGTTTGTTGTGTCTTGATTTGCTTTGGAAGCAAAGATATCTCACTATGTTTTCATGCTTTGGAGGGTAATGGTCCAAATGTATTGTTTGTTTCTACTGTTTTACATTATTACCTAATCCTTCATACTTTCATATTTACTAGAGGTAAGTCTCATGGCTCTGGAACTCAATGCCCTACTCTGTATGCAAGAGATATGCACAGGAGTTGCTGAAGATTTCCTGTAAAGAGGCATATAGTAATTTTATCCTTTGTGAGACATAGAGTCCCTAGTATGACTGATCAATTCTGTCTCTATGGTCATAGATAATACATAAATGAATAGGCATATCTAAATTTCTCACAAAGTTTTATTTACAAAAGCAGGAAGTGGAATGACTATGCCTCACACACCATACTTCTTTCCTAAACTTCTAGGGCAGAATGAGGACTGATTTGTAATACTCTTACTGTTTGAATTTTGTTTGAATTTCTTCTTGATCATCTATCCAAATGGTTGTTCTCTTCTGTGCTCCTTTTGTGCCGTGTCTGGAACTAAAACTCTCTCAGTCTCCCAGCTGCTGGGATGCCTTTTTCACAGGCTTGTTTTGTTTGTCTTAGTAACTACCCTTTTTTAAATCCTCTGAAGCAGTGGTTAGCTGGAATTCTCCTTGTCTTCCTCCCCCAGAGCCTTTGATCTGAGAAGCTCATATGCATTTGCTGACAGCCAGACAGAAAAGGTGGAGCCCAGATCCCAGACCTGAGGGCAGAAAGAGTAATGAATGGAGGCTGAGTTTATTTGTATTTCTACTCGGCAAGCTCATTTCCAGATCAGCTGCATGTCACTGCAAGCCAGAGCAAGAACAGGAGAAACCTCTTACTTTCCCTTCTGACCTTACTGCTTAGTGCCCACGTGGCCACTGAGGTAGGGATTTCCCTTTATTTCCCCAGATTTGTTAAAAGCTGTCATCTGGAGGACCATGCTCTGTTTCTTAATGTAGGGTTCCTCTGTTTTAGCATTCAGATTGTGCCTTGCCTATTTTTGAAGTCACCATCCACATAGTATATACTGTCACTCTCTGGGTCATACTCATTTGGTACAGCACCAAACCTCTATTTCTATATAAAATCTTATATTAAAAAACCAGTAGAACTATTGCATTTGAAGCTGAGAAATGGATACGTATTAGCTCCTATCTATTTAACTCTTGTCCTGTGGAAACAGTTTGTTGAGGCACTCTCTAGGATTTTGTCTATCTGTCTGTCTGTCTATTTTTAAGGTGTATTAGTGTTGGTCTTCAAGTATGTGTATACCACACATGTACCTGATATTCAGGCCGGAAGAGGGCTTGGGATCCCCAGAAACTGGAGTCACAGATGGTTATGAGCCACGGTGTGGGTGCTAGGAACTGAATGTGGGTTTCCCTCCAGGAGCAGCAAGTGCTCTGAACTGCTGACCCATCTCTACAGTCACCATTATTTTTATTGGGTGCAGAGTGTGTGGAGGGTCAACACTAAAGAGTTTATTTTTGCCTTCCACCAGTGTGTGGATTCCTGGAATGGAATTTAGGATGTCAAGTTTGTGTGGCAAAGGCTATTGCATACTGAGACATCTTGCTGTCCTGCTTCTTATGATTTTAAGAATTCCTCAAAATTTCTGAACTGGATCGTAAGTGTATTTTCCTTCATTCATAGTTTCCCAAGAGCCATCTGTGAATATCAAGCATATCCCCAGAATTATCTTAGCATCATGATAGATTAACAAAGTAGATGGGTGACAAGGGCTCAAGTCATTAAATATTAATATGGTTTAAGAAGTGAGAGAAAATGAAAGGAAAGAAAATTTAAGGTAAGATTTTCCCCCAAGAGACATATTTATTCAGAGCTGATCAGTTGGGACAATAAAGAAATGATTCTTGACATAGATTCAGTTAGAGCATTACTGGATATAAAAGATGTGCAGAGCAGAAGAGAAAGTCAGGACACAGTGAGCAAAGACACAGAGACAGGAACTGCTAAGACCACAATATGAAGCACAGTATGCCCAGACTATACCCAGGGAGCTCCTGACAAACTGTGCCCAATAGGAAGTTTCCCAATGGAACAGGTCAGAAGAGGAAATCATGCCCATCCCAGATAATTCCACCTATATCACTTGCCACTTATAACTGATTTTATTGGTTTAGTAACCCTATTTCAAACACCTAGTAATCCAAATACCTGAACATTAAGAGATTCCCCCCCAAAGCTGCAGAAGGTTTAGCAAGCATAACCATCATTTAAACCAAAATTGGCTTGACCTGATGCTCATGCTTCCCTCATTATATTGTTTTATGGAAAATATAAAACTGTAGTACAGACTTAAAAGAAGGGTATAATTTGTGTAAGCTGATGATAGACAGAAGAGAATTTCTGGTTGGGAAAAATATCTGAGTATTTACATCTTGCTTGTAGAATCATTTCATGCAACCTACAAATTTAACATGTGGAAAGTAAGGGCTACACAAAGCAACAGATTGTCTAGTATAAATATCAGAGCAAGACATCATCCTGTTTCCTTAACCATTAGGCTAGTCGTCTTTCCAAACCATCATGAACAAATCACTTTATTATCTTTGTTCTTTTCTGACAAGTACCAGCTCCTCAATAAGTGCTTTTGGTGGGACCAGAACTTTAGCCATTTAGAGAATATTGGATTGACCTAAGCTACTACTTTTTTTTTTTATAACCCTCTAGAGACCACGGAGTTGGGCAGCAAGAAGGAACTGAAATCCATGCCCTTCATTACCTACCTCTCCGGTCTACTGACAGCTCAGATGCTATCAGATGACCAGCTCATCTCAGGTGTGGAGATTCGATGTGAGGAGAAGGGCCGATGTCCGTCTACCTGTCACCTTTGCCGCCGGCCAGGGAAAGAGCAGCTGAGCCCCACACCAGTGCTTCTGGAGATTAACCGTGTGGTACCACTTTACACCCTCATCCAAGACAATGGCACAAAGGAGGTGAGCATTTGTGGCCCAGGTGCCAAGTGAAACCTGGCCTACACTCCTAGCTCCTGTCCTTATGGATGCTTTGCCAATGAGGACTGTCCTCAGTAACAGTAGCAACATGGTGATTTCTGCCACCTATTTTTCATCATTCTATCCTAAATAGGAGGTACCTATATAATACTTTATACTTCCAAGTAACTATATAGTTTCATGACACTAGCTGCAATAACTGATAAATCCCCAAATCTCAGTTTCCCAAAACAGTAGACATTACTTTATTTGTGTTGAATCTCAAATTGATGATTTCGATTAATAGTCAGCTATCCTCTGATAGGTGGTTCAACACCATAGCCTGGTATACTTTTGTACCATTAACCTGACATTGCAATGGTCACTGTGTAAGAATATAGAATTTTGGGGGTTATATGTCAAAGTTTTCAATGAGCCAGGCTTTGAAGACAGCAAATGTCAATTCCAGTTCCTTGAATTATAACAACTCAGTCATTGTCTTTAACAGAGACAGAGAAAACTATTTTAACTGAGGAACCTATGGGAAGAATGCATGGGTTTGGTAAAAACCTAACAATACTTGCCTCATTACTCTCAAGCCTATGTTATATTTAAAATATTGATCCATTTGAAATCTCTGTTGTTTGACCATTTTTGGTTACATAATAGCAATTTATAGAACACTATTTTTTCAAAGCTTACAGACAATTTTAGTGGGGGTTTGAACTCCATAGCTGGCAAGGTGTCTATGCCAGAAGGTACCTAGAAGAGGCGAATGAAGAAAAGGGGAAAAGAACATGCCATTTGGTTGACCACTTTGGAGGTCATCTTTATCATGGCAACTGCGTGGTGAGGAAGAGAGACTTCGAGAAAGAGCAAAGACCAAAGCATTAGGGAAAGCATGGAAAAAAAAGGAAAGAAAATAATGGCTAAGGGGAAGACATATTTTTGGAATAATTCAGAAAAATAGGAAGAATTACAAAGCTTGAGTGTCCATGGCTCTGTAAGCTACTGTGCTGGGGAAGGGAATTTGGGGAAGTGAAAGTCATCATCTCATGAAAGGGATGGTTCCTCTGCCTAGCTCTCTAGTACTGCGTTTCTATAGAAAATCTCACCTTCCTAAGGGATGGTTCCCTGGCCACATGGTTGACTAGCCCATCTGGAATGTTAATTCATGAATTGAACATGTTTTTAAATACAGCATTTCAGGAATTTATGGAACCACAGTCCCATAAATCAGGACTATGAAAAAATATTATATGTCAATGAGGAAGACGAAGTAGATAAGGCACGGGCTAGTTAGTCCCCATTCTTCTCTCCTTGGCAACTCCTAAGAAGCCCCAGGCCACTGAAGGTATCAATTTGGTAGACCAATGACTGAGTTCCAGAGAACTCCATGGCATACATGCCTCTTTCACAGTGTAATACCAGGCTAATGGGTAGAAGGTAACACAAGTGCCTATAGGTCTTTTTAGAGGGCAAAAAGAGACACAAGTAAGAATGTGAGTAGACCATCAGGTTGATGACCTAAAAAAGCACAAGGTCTCCATAGATTTAGAAAGTGTTTCCTATGGTTAAGGCCAAGAGATAAAGGGAGATCCAGGTGAGACCAAGGAGGTCGAAAAGGGTGTGTTCATTTGGAATGATGCGAGGTTGGAATTTGTGAACTAATTTTAGAGCAACAAGTTATCAGTAATGTATGATTAGTAGGAAGTTGGAAAAATTAAATTTGTGTTGCAGAATGATCTCCGTGTAAACAACCAGTTTTACTACAAATGATATAGCTGTCATGTAATGTAATAAAGGAGACATTAAGGAGCCCTAAATTAATGAACTACAGTGAAGTTTATCAATGTGATGTGAATGAACATTGCATGAAGTAAAGAAATATGTTCCAAAGATAGAATTTTATATAGAAAGTACCCTTTCTCCTTTTATAAGTTAAAGCATACATACACTTCTTCAGTTCAAATGTATTTCCTTTTATGACTAAATGCAGCGTGGTATAACTATATACCAAAGCAAACAAGCAAAGAAATAGCAAATATAGGCACGATGATAATCTTGGGTTGGTGAAGTTATGAAATGGTATGAGGAAACAAATGTTAAATATTTTTAATCAGGTTTATAACTTGTACTTTTGCTGGTAGAATTGTTGGAGTGTATTATGACATTAAAACTGTCTTGTATATTAAATAACAATATGCAAATGCATCTGTAGTAAAATTGTAATGATATTGAATTTATAACCAAGCATAACATAAAATGTGTAGTCTATTTCTGTGGGTGTATTGAAGATCATCAAACTAACTGTGGTTATGTGAATGAGTTGTCCCCCCTAAATCTTAGGCATTTGTGTGCTTGATTCTCAGTTAATAGCTGTCTGGGGGGGATTAGGATCTTTGTTGGAGGAAGTATGTCAGGGGAGAGGGGACAGGCTTTGAGGTTTTAAATGACTTGTGTCATTACAAGAATACTCTCTTTGCCTTCCGTTCTTAGTTCTGGCTGCTGTCATGCCTTTGCTATGATAGCATGGACTCTAACCTCTGAAACCATAAGTCCAATTAATGTTTTCTGTAAACATTAATTGTATTGTCATGGTGTATTGTTGCAGCAACAGAAAAGCAACTAATACATTACCAAAGACCAGCCATCAAACCATACAGGTATTTTTATACACTTATTCCTACAGATAATCTATAGTAGTCTGGTTACTCATTAAGAAACTATAAAACTGGAAACTGGGCTGCCTGTGGAAGAAGCTCTTGCAGTTTCTGATAAGCAACACAGTTGAGCTAATGGGTGTTTGTGCCTCTTTGAGACTTCATGAGTAAGACTGTGTATATCTCATTTACTGCTGTGTGAATCCCCCAGCAGATATCTCTGTAGTTCAAACATTGTTCATCCACAGTGTGGTACAAGCTAAGCCGTGGTGCCCTCGCAGCATGTTCTTAGATAGGTGTGGAGTTGGGACGTTTTGGCCTCTTTTCTTTTTGGCTTAATATCAAGGATCCTCTGTGTTTGGATTTTTTTTTTTTGCCAGCTTTGCTTAGCATTGTTGAAATACTCAATGTTTTGGAAGTATTTCTAAATTTCTAAAGTAAAGTGTTTCTAAAATCAATTCATGGTCCACCAGAGAATCTTTAAGTTTGAGAAAGTGGTTGCTAAATATCACTGTAAGGGAGCTGATAAGCTGTAAGGTCTAGCCATTCATTCATTAGTTCAGTAAATATTTTTCAAAGCACCCTTTCTTCCCAGTATTATGAAAAAGGAATAGTAGAACAAGTAGATGTGGTCTTCACATCGCCAGTTCTGGGAATCTACTCTAGCTCCATATGTGTATAACCTGTAAGGACTGTGACACTGAAAAGCACCCCCTTTTTTCCCTAAATGGTTAACTCCATGGAATCTACACATCTGTGGAGAAGACAGATATTCATGACGCAGCCACACACAGTGAAGCTGGAATGTACAAACTCTCAGCTGGTGGGTTGAAAGTGCATGCCAGGGAACTTGGTGGGACCTGAGAAGGTTTCTCTGAGGAAGTGACATCTATACGAAGTCCCAGCAAGTGGCTGCATTAAGCGGGTGTGGGGAACAGGGCTTGCTGGAACACAGGTCACAGGGCACTCCAGATGGGAGAGCCAGTTTTTCCTGCCCATCCCTGGATCAAATGCCAGGCTTTTCTAAAGTGTCATGGCACCCCAAGCACCGAGATATTTTCAAGAGACTCAGACTGTAGTCAGAATATGTGGAATTACTGCTGCCATTCTGTAAATGAGTCTAACCGAGGACAACATGGCCACCCAAGAAGGCTGGGATGAGGGCAATACTCACTCCCATTTTGTCCGTTTGTTTTTCCATTCCCCACTTAATCCTCTATCACCTCCTCTTCTGTGGCTTCTCCCTCTCTTCGCCATCTCTCATGCTGAGGAGCAGCAGTATAGATAAAACACTTAAAAGTTCTAGATTACAAGACGGGCCTCATGTGTGCCCAACTCACCTTTCCTCAGAAGTAGGCACTGTAAGATCACAGCTCACAGATGTCTAAACTGAAGTTCACAAATATCACTCAGCATTACACAGTCACTTGGATGGAGGCAAGATTTCAAGCCAAGCAAGAATAGGACAGAGCCTACACTATCTGCTTCTATGGAGACAAAGTTTCTTGTGAGAAACTCAGAACAACATGATTTTTATCTCATTCAATTTGTTCTATTTTTCTGGTGGGAAAAGAAAAATGCCACAGGGCAAAGAACTTGCCAGGGCCTTTCTGTGATTCACAACTGTCCTCCTACTCTGGTCTTGGCCTTCTAGTTTTTTATCTACAAGATTCAGAACAATATGATCATTTCTTGTGCTCCCTTTGGTACCTCCTCTTCTAGATAATACCCAATGATTTTGTTGATGCCCAAACTGAATGTTGTGTTCAAGTAAGATTCACAATTTCTATATGAGATCCCATTAGTTAACTGAATCACAAGTAGATTGTGACTTAGCTGACTTTTGTGAGAGTATCCTGGCCTCTGATCCTGAATGACAGCAGGAATAAGATCTGGATGTTTGGGGGGAACTGTTGGATACTACCTTTTCTAGTGGTTGGGGTGTCTTAAGGTCAGTTCCAGTGAACATGGAGGAAAGGATGACACCTTTTGCTTTATTTAGAAACTAATCTCTTTTTTGTCTTTTTCTTTCTTTCTTTCTTTCTTTCTTTCTTTCTTTCTTTCTTTCT
>LOEQ01010489.1:18510-30340 GCA_001685075.1 Bramus lutescens | reverse complement strand
TGGAGCTGAGTAGCTGGAAATGACCAACTGGCCTCTCTCCCTGACACAGCAATGTATATCATTGTGGGTGTCTGATAGACTGAGAAGGAAAAGCTCTTTTATAGACTCTACATAGTATAACTTTCTTGGCTTTAGGATAAATAAAAGCTGGATGTTTACTGAAGTGAAGATACACTCCAATAGCTTTACCAATGGTGGTAGAGTTGTCAGGTAAGATACAGAAGCTGAGAGCCAATGGTTATTAAAATGGAGTAATGAGAGCCCAGACACTTTCACTTCTCCATGAACATTCAATATCACCATAATTGTGTTGTCAAAGTTGTCAAGATGCACAGTATAGATGTAGATTCTTCAGAACATCAGTTTACAAGTGCAGTAATTTTCCATATTAAGGATAGGACGTATATTTTAACACTGCTTTGTAAATATGCTTAGTGATTTCTGCTGGAGGTAAACAAGTTTTATTGTTTTGTTTATCTATCTGGGTGTCCTCCCATGCTATATTTCAAAGCAATGGTTTTCCCTATGACTTCTTTTCTCTGACTATTTAGAAAATGTTCATTCATTTCACCACATTCACTTTTCTTTTATTCTAATAAGAATGAAAACTTCCAAAATCATTACAAGTCAGACTTCAAACTGGAAGTTAAAAGAAGCAGTTTGAAACTGAGTTTCTGTATCATGTAGCCAAACATTGTGATGTTTGCATCTAATTATTCAAATTTGCTTCATTTTGAAATGAAACATAAATAACATTACTCATCTTTCTTTATCAAGACAAGGAGTAAGTCCATAAAATTGTCTATTTTTATTCTTCAATATTTATTTTGAGAAAAATTAACATGTAGCATTATTCATAATAAATATTCATATTTTTTCTATTTCAAAATATTAGTCATTAAATTACAAATTAGACTAGAAACATAAAATTACTTCTCCCTATATATTCTGTATTTCACATGAACTTTACAGGTTAGTTAGGAGTTCATCAATCTACATGAACTAAATATAACACAATTTTGTGGCCTAGAAGTTATAAGTAAGGATTGGAGAGATAGCTCAGTAGTTAAGAGTATTGGCAGCTCCTCTGAGGTCCTGCATTCAATTCCTGGAAACCACATGGTGTCTCTCAGCCATATATAATGGTATTTGATGCCTCTTCTGAAATTCAGGTATACATGCAAATATTGCATCATATAAAAATACATAAATACTAAAAATTAAAAAAATAAATTATAAGTATGCTAGTAATGGGATGATATGGCAATGATGAAATATATCTCACTAATTTAGTAATTTTGTTCATTTGTCAAGTTAACATCAATCTTGACTAATACCATGCATTAATTTCAGCAGTGAACTTATACCAAGATTAAATGGTATTGCTTCATCATTCATTGAACATAATGGAAAACTAATGTATTTGTTGGTAGTCTACATGCATATTTATACATTACCTGTGTCAGTATAACCTATTCCATAGTGAGTCTACCAGTCAAATAACTTTCTTGATTCCTGTACCATAAGTTATGCATCACTTATGTTACTCGACACTGAGAATAAATATTGTTCTGAGTTGGATGAGTGAGAAAACTTGCCACTGAAGAATTAAATATAGCCTATGGATTCCTATTTGTTGATGTGCACATCACATGATAGCTTTATGGATTATATTCAAAGGAAACTTCTTAAAAAAATGAAAGATTGGGGATTAAAAATCTTCCTAAAACAATCCCAATTAATCATAGGAAAATATTTCCAAAACTGTGCCTTCCACTCATATGTAGCCCAGGCTGCTCTTGAATTTGTTATTTAGTTGAGGCTTGCCTTGAACTCCTGATACTTCCATATCTTAAACAATGATAAGTATGTGATACTACACCTGGGTAACATTTTATCTTTCTGTGTTAACTGTTTCAGAATTTTACCACAGTAATGGAAAGATGACTACTAACATAGAAAATTGGTACCATAAGTGAGATCCCTTATTGTAGTTGTACCTGATGATGCAGAAAAGCTTGTGGAATTTGTTTGAGGGAAAAGCTTGAAAAAACTAAATACAGAAAGCCTAAAATGCTATAAATAAAGCATCTTAGAATATTCAGATCAGGGTTAAAAATACCTATGTATATACATAGAAAACTCATGATGATATGATTTCCAACATAATAAGATCTTTATTGTGAATCCAAGATAAATCCCACTATTGTTAAATTAAACCAAAAAATTTGGAGACTATTAATTTATGTCATCATGGCAGGTCACATTTAGGTGATGGACTCGTTCACATTATAGGAGAAATTTCAAAGCAATAATTCATTTAGAATATTATATGGAAATTATTGGGCTATTTTACACAAAATGTGACAATAATCAGAGCAAAAGGAAGCAAAGATTTCATGTTTTTATTTTACCAAGAACCAAACCCTTATAGAAAATTGCAGTACAGTAGATTACAATTGCAAGTATCAATTGAAAAATAAAGACCTACAAAAATTAGTGTTTTAGCCACCTCACAAATCTACAATTCTAACATGTCAAACACAGGCTCAATTTTGTTGAAATGAAAATATGTACTCCAATACAAATCTTCTTGCTACCCTAAAGTAGTATAAAATATTCTAATCTAAGAAAAAAATATAGTATCAGATGGTTTTGTCATAATAAACAGTATAATTTCTTATAAACTAGCAAAGCAACAATGATCACTCAGGAGATAGGCCTTCCTTTAATAACATCAATTTCAGTAAACTCAGCTGTGAGCATACAAAGTTATATTGTGAGATTTCAGCATATGCATAACTGCTGCTTGATACTGTGAATAGGAAATTTCAGATGTAATGCTATTATTCACTATGATTTTCTGAGAAAGGAACCAATAACATTTTCATTACAAATTAAGCAATGTTTCCACATTCACAATTAGTATTATATGCAATGGTACTAATGCTCAGTAAAATACCATATTCCTATGACAGCATCAACATTAAGAAAGTGACACACAGAATTTTCTATTTCCACATCATAGACAAATTTGAAACATATGCTTTGTGGTGAACATTTAAGTCATATTTAAATGAAGACTTGTTTTGCATGTAATTTAAATATATTTCATTTTACATAAATAATAATGCATTGAGAGCAATTAATAGTGAACACAAGAACTTTTTATACTTTTTTCATTAGAATTAATTTAATAAATACAATTTATGTGTAAGCATCTATGATGCTTAACAGATTTTAAAAGGAGGATTTCAATGACTGACTCAACAATGCAAAACAAATAACTAATGAATTTGAAGACAAGTTAATTGAAATCAGCCAATTAAATAAATAAAAATAAACAAGATGAATATTCTGAAGTAGGTGTAGGGTATCCCTGAGAAGGGAAATATCATTAAACATTTGAATATATAACACAGGAGTGTTTTAGAAAGGAGAGGGACAAAGGGACGAACAGAAAAGGAGAGACACACACACACACTTTTATATATATATATGAGTTTTAAGAACCATAAAATCTCAAATAAGTAATAACAGGACACTTTAAGCTCTTAGATTAAGAAAATGAATAAATCAAATTCAGTATCAGTAGATTGAAGGAAATTATAAAGATAAGGTCACAATGAAATGGCAACAGAATGACACAAAGAATTATGGAAACAAAGAGTTGGTTCTTTGACGTCTATTTGAAATCATATGTTTTTTAACATAGAGCTATCATAATTCATCACTATATTGATTTTTAATTTGATGCAAGAAATACTGATGATTTACCTATTACATTAACTTTCTATTCTGATTGTTTGTGAGTTTACCTCTACCAGTGGGTTTTGTACTTCCATATTTTTCCTAATATTAATTATCTTCATTTTGCTTCCATTAAAATATCTTTCCCATGTAATTGTCACACAAGTCTAAAGGAGAAAAGCCTCAGCTTTTTCTTGTCTGGGAAATTATATTTCAATATCTTTTCTTCAAGTTTTGCAGTATAGTATTTTAAGCTGACATTTTAATATTCAAATTTGAAGATCTTATTTTTTCCCACTTAGTCTGCAAAGTTTTTGCTGACAAATGTGCCAAATTATAAAAATTAACTTGGAATTGGTGAACCTTCATCCTCTTGATGCTGTGAATTACATGTCTTTGTTATTAACTTTTGACAATTTTATTACTATGTGTCTCCACATACTCTTTAAATTGTATTTACGTGAGATCTACTGAGATTCATGAATATGGATGTTTATATCCCTTTTAATATTTTTATATTTCCATCTAATGTTCCTTTAAATATGCTTCACTCTTTCTGCCTCTCTTTTTCTGAAGAAAACACCATTAAATAGTTAATTAGTTCCCAAGTAAGTGAGAAAAGAAATAAGAACACTCCTAAATTGAATAAAATTAGAAGAGAGCATTCATCTTAGAGTTTTCAGGATATGATCAAAGTTGTTCTAAAAAAGAAGATTATAATTACAAGTGATTATGTTAAAAGATCCAAGTATTGCCAAGAGAGTGGTTCAACACTTAAGGAATGGCTTTACAAACTTTGCAGACTTTACAACCTGAGTTCAATCCCTAGGATGTACATTGCAGATAGAGATAAATGACCGCAACAAATTGCTCTAGTAAATCTTGCAGACATGACAGATGGTAGGTGGATTATTTTAGGGGTGGGTTGGTGTCCAGATTTCTCTTGGGGTAGCTTTCAGAGTACCTTCACATTCCAAAAAATGCTAGAATATATGGGTAAAGGCTTCATGCAAGCACCAGCTCGATCTCTCTATTCCAGTGAGTTATGTGAATAGAGATTTGTGGATATTTTCCTAAAAGATGACTAGTTCTGACTCCATATCCCCCATTACTAGAATTCCTCACTAGGGTCACACTCTTAGATTCCAGAAAGTTTTCACTGCACTAGATTTCCACACTACTCCCAAATGAACTACTGTTATAGCCATCTCTCCCTGTACTCTCTCCCTCCATCACTCCCCCATCAGGTCTTTACCGGATTCCTCCTATTCCCATCCCCAGCAGCCCCCTTCCATGCAGAAAACCTATTCTTTTTTCTCTTCTCAAAGATATCCATGATTCAATCTAGAGACATCTTCACCTAAACTCCCAGGTCTGTGAATTGTAACTTGATTATCATTTAGTTAGTAGCTAATATATACTTAGAAGTGAGCACATACCACATTTGCCTTTCTTAGTCTGGGTTACCATGCTCAGGATGATTTTCTTCTAGTTTTGTCAATTTGCCTGTAAATTTCAAGTTGTCACTTTTAAGCAACTGAGTTATATTTCATTTTATAAATGTACCACATTTTCTTATCTATTCTTCAGTTAAGGAACATTTAGGTTGTTTTTTCTTTGTTTCTGATTCTTATAAATGAAGCCTCAATGAACAATGTTGATTGAGTGTTCTTGTGATAAAACAGAGTGTCCTTTGAGTATATGCCCAACAGAGGTACAGCTGGGTATTGAGGTAAATCAATTCCCAAAATTTTAATGAATCAACATATTGATTTCCAAACTGGCTGTACAAGTTTGCATTTCCACAAGCAAAGTAGGAGTGTTCCCATTTTCTCACATCTTCCCCAGGATCCACAGTCACTTGTGGTTTTGATCTTAACCATTCTGTCAGGTGTATGGTAGAATTTCAAGAATCATTTTGTTTCACATTTCCCTGATGGATAAGGATGTTGAACATTTCTTTGTTTTTCAGTCATTTGAGTTTCATCAATTGAGAATTCTCTGCTTATATTTGTATCCCATTTAAAAAAAACAGATTATTTAGGGTTTTGATATCTAGTTTCTTAAAATATTTATATTTTGGAAATTCGTCCTCTATCAAATTTGGAGTTTGCAAGAATCTTTTCCCATTCTTTAGGCTGTGGCCTTGTCTGATTGATGGTATCCTTTGCCTTAAAGAAGCTTTTCATTTTCATGAGGTCCCATTTATGAAATGTTGATCTTAGTGCCTGTGCTATCAGTGTTCTGTTCTCTAAATCCACCTGTGCCAATGTATTCTGGTCTGCCTCCCACTTTCTGTTCTGTTAGGTTCAATGTATCTGGCTTTATGTTGAGGTCTTTGATTCACTTTGATTTGATTTTTTGGCAGAGTGATAAATATGTATTTATTTGCATTCTTCTACATGCAGATATCCAGTTTGACCAGCACCATTTGGTGAAGATGATGTCTTATTTTCAGTGCGTATTTCTGACTCCTTTATAAAAAATTCAGGAGTCCATAGGTGTGTGGATTTATGATTCCATGGACTAATATAGTTTTATGTAAATAGCATGTGTTTTTTTTCTATAGGTCTGTAGGAAAACTTGAAATCAGGGATGGTGATACCTCTCAAAGTTGTTTTATTGTTGGGGACTGTTTCAGATATCCTGAGTTTTTTTTAATAATGCATAAATTCATAATTGTCCTTTCAATGTCCGAGAAGAATTACATTGAAATTTGATGGGTATTAAAATGAATCTGTAGATTGCTTTTAGTAAGATGACTATTTTTCCTCTGTTAATTGTTGTGGGAGAGGGGGCCCCTTGTTCTTCTCGGCTGCCCAGCTAGCTTACACCCCAAATAATCACACGGAAACTGTATTAATTAACTCAATGTTTGGCCCATTAGCTCTATCTTCTTATTGGCTAACTCTTATATATTAATTTAACTCAATTCCATTAATCTGTGTATCTTGACATGGCTGTGGCTTACCAACTAAAGTTCTGGCATCTGTCTCTGGCAGGGCTACATGACTTCTCTCTGCCTCTGCCTCTTTCTCCAAGCATTCAGTTTAATTTTCCCCATCTACCTATGTTGTGCCCTATTAACTGGCCAAGGCAATTTCTTTATTCACCAAAGGTATTCACAGAATACAGAGGTGAATCCCACATCAGTATTTGGGTAGAATGTTTTGTAAACATCTTTTAGGTTTATGTGGTTTATAATATGAGTTAGCTCCAGCATCTTTTTCTTTTTTGTTTGGATGACCGTACCTTATTGAGTGAGAGTGGGGTATTGAATACACCCATTATGAGTGTGTGATGGTTAGTACGTGATTTAAGTTGCAGTTCTCTTTTTTTTTTAAAAAGTGGTATCCCTCTGTTTGGGGTATAGATGTCAAACATTGAAATGCCATCTTGATAGATGTTTTCTTTAATGAGTATGTAGTATTCTTTCCATTACTTTTGACTAATTTTTGTTTGAAGTATATATTGGTAGATGTTAAAATGCCTATAACCCCTTGTCTCTTAAGTCCATTTGCTTGAATGAGCTTTTTTTCAATATTTTACCCTGAGGAAATGTTTACCCTTTATGTTGATGTGTGTTTCTTCTATGCAGTAGAAGGATGGATTCTGTTTTTTCATTCATTCTGCTATTATATGTCTTTTTATTAGGGAATTGAGAATATTGATATTGAGAAATATCAATGTCCAATGATTGGTAATTTTGTTAATTTGTTATTGTTGTTGCTGGTGATGGTTGTGCTATCTGTGTATGTGTTTGTGTGTGTTTGTGTGTTTGTGTGTTTATGCTTATGCTTGTGTGGACATGTGCACATGAACACATATCCTCTCTATTGTTTTTCTGATGTGAAATTATTTATTTCCTGTGTTTTCATGGATGTACTTTACCTCCTTAGTTTGGAAATTTCCTTTTAGTACATTCTGTAGGGCTTGGTTTGTAGACAGATACTGTTGAAATTTGACTGTATCATGGAATATTTTTGTCATCTTATTTTTTCCATCTATGATGTTAGAAAGGTTTTTTGAGCTTAGTAATCTGAGCTATTTGTGATCTCCTAGAGTATGCAACACATCTGCTCAAGACCTTCAGGCTTTTAGTCTTCATTAATATGTCTGTTATAATTCTAATAGGTCTGCCTTTATAAATTACTTGATCATTTTCCTTTGCAACTCTTAATATTCTTTCTTTGTTTTATATCTATAGTGTTTTGACAATTATGTGGTAAGGGGTCTTTCTTTTCTGCTCCAAACTATTTGGTGTTCTTTGTTTGTTTGTTTTGTTAGTATTTTTATTGATTTTTATTGAGCTCTACATTTTTCTCTGCTATTTGGTGTTCTTTATGCTTCCTGTACCTTTATAGGCATTTCTTTCTTTAGGATAGGAAAAATTTCTTGTATGATTTTGTTAAAATATTTTCTGGGCCTTTGAGCTGGGATTCTTCTATTATTCTCATGTTTGATCTTTACATAGTGTACCAGATTTACTGCATGCTTCTTGTCAGGAAATTCTTAGATTTAACCTTTTTTTGTTCTAAATATCCATTATTCTATCATATTTTCAATGCCTGAGATTCTTTCTTCTATCTCTTGTTTTCTGTTGGTGAAGTTTGCCTCTGTAGTTCCTGTTGGCACTGCTAAATATTTATTCATAGAATTCCCTTAGGTTTTGTTTTCTTTCTTTGATTACTTGCTTTTTCTATTTTGAGGTTTTGAACAATTTTGTTACCTACAACTGTTTGTTAATTTCTCATCTTTTTCTTTAACGGACATATTCATTTCCTCCATTTGCTTTTTTATTTTTCCTGGCTTTGTTTGAAGAATTTATTCATGTACCTCAATTATTTGTTTATGTGTTCCTAAATTCCCTTAAGAAATTTATTTATTTCCTCTTTCAGACCTTTATCATCTTCATATAGTTCAGTGGTCTCAATCTTCCTAGTGCTGTGGCACTTTAATACAGTACTTTTTGTGGTGACTTCCAAACAAAATTATTTTCATTGCAATTTTAAAACTGTGATTTTGTTACAATTTGTTATGAATTATAATGCAAATATCTGTATTTTCTGATGCTCTCAGGGGAAAGAATCATTAGACCCCCTACAAAGGGATTGTGGCCCACAGGTTAAGAACCACTGATAAAATTTGTTGTAAAGTATTTTCTTGTGTTTCAGCTATGTTGGAATATGTAGAGCTTGATGTGGTAGTATAGTTGTGCTTGGGTTGAGACATAGTGCCTTGGCTGTTAATGATGGTTTTCTTAAACTGGCTCCATGTATCCAGGCTTATGGTGTTTATTGGAGTAGATGCTGATTTCTAGGTTTGACTTTGCTGGGTGGGTGTTTTATTGCTTGGTTTCTGTTTCTCACTGTATTTTCTTAGTATATATTGTCTGTGTATTGCCTGCTTTCCTGTCCTTCTTCCCTGTCTGTTCATGAGTAATTGCTGTTTTTAGAGCCCGTAGGAAAGGGAGGCCAGGGAAATAGTCAATGGGATTCACATGATGCATGAAGTGGGGAAGGGAGTGCAACTGGTGTTCTGTTGCAGCACTATGCATGATCATGATGATTTGGGTGTGGGAGAACAGAGTGCAGAAGGTCCATGGACAGGCTAGGCTACCTGGTCTTCTGAGAGGCATGACTTGTTATTGAAAAGGGGGTACCTGTCACTTTTTGGGGATGTGACCCGATGGCAAAGTGCGGAGGACTTCCAGGGAGGAATGGTTTGTGGGAATCAGAGGAAGCATAGATAACAAGGTAGTGGAGGTTTCGACTGTTGCTCTGTTGTAGCACCAGGGATAACTCCGAGGACTGGATCAGGGAGAATGGAGAGAATGGAGGAGAAAGGAAGTCTGCAGCAGCCTACCTGATGTTCTGGCAGGTGTGGCCTGTGTTTGAGCAGGTGTTATTAACCTGAATTTGGGGCTGGGATAGGGCAAGGGAGTAGAGGCTGTAGGAAATGTTTGTTGGATCCACAGGAGCAGTGGGCAGGGAGGGGATACTTCAACTGTTGTGCTTTTGCAGCATTAGAGCTGACCCTGAAGTCCACTTCTGGAGGAGCAGCGAGGGTGGAGAAGTTGTGGTGGCAGCAGACCTGGTCTTCTCCACTTTTATATATTTTAGCTTGTTCTGAGTAGTGTGGTCCTGCAGACATTGAAAATTTCTTTAGGTATTTCCCAGTGCAAAGTTCTTTTTTGTTGGCCTAGCAATATTGTCTTGGCCACAACTTTACATATACTCCCCTTTTCTGTCAAAATTTCAATGTTTTCAAATGCTTCTACTCGGATCCACTTTGTTCCAAATCTCAGTAAATTTGGGTAAAATTTAAGTAATACCAGTAGTATAACATGATATTTACTTTAAATTTCCTCATACCAACTACACTATTCCACACCTTTGAGCTCTACCTCCAACAAAGTGATAGAGCAGAGAAAATATATCATTTGCCACAGTATGCCAAGAATGTCTTCAAGACCATTTTATGCAGAATAATTATTTTCAGTAAAAACTTTAACAGTGGTAACAATCCTGTATGTTTCTATGAACATTCTGGTCTCATGTTCCATATAATGTGTAATGCTTAGCAGTATGTTGTGAATAGGTTTTCTTTTTTTTTAGTTTTTTACCATTGGTTAATAAAGAGGCTGCTTTGGCCTATAGAAGGCCAGAATATAACTAGGCAGGAAAAGCAAACTGAATACAGGGAGAAAGAAGGCAGAGTTGAGGGAGATGCAAGCAGCCATTTGAGAAGCAAGAGGCAAGGTAACAAGCCAAGAGCCTCGTAATAAAATTTAAATGGATAGAAATGGGTTCCTTTAAGTTGTAAGAACTAGTTAATGATAAGCCTGAGTTAATAGGTCAAACCATATTTAATTAATATTAAACCTCTGAGTGGTCATTTTAAAAGTACCTGTGGGACCAGGAAGGAGGAGAAATTCCAGTTAAGGTACATACCATCAATTTTTCATAATCTCTATTTGGAGTTCAGGTTTTCTCAAGATTCCACAGTCCAAGATTTCAGACTCCTCCCATGAACCAAATTAAAATATTTCTCTACATCACCAATATAGTCAAAATAATATTGTAAATTCTTAGCATGGATTTTCTGTGCCACTCAGGTTTCCATCTGTATAGCAAACCCTGAAAGTAGTAAATTTGTAAGTTATTGCATAATCTTTTGCTTATGCTTTTATGTCCTGATTAATTTCAATAATCATGGCTGATTATTTCATATCTTGTGGATATGCTGGTTATCGTAATGGGACTAGGAAAGCCACTCACTTCTCAAAATATAGAACAAATGTCTGTCCCATATGTCCTCAAGTCTGAACATGACCTATGTTTAAAGCTTCTATAGTCTCCTAGTAGAATCATTTCACACACCAATATGAGCACTTTGGGATACATTCAAAATACTAACTATATCATTTTTAATTTTAGAATTATCAACTCCCAAAATCATGAATTTCCTAAATTTCTTAAAAGGCTTTGAAAACTTGCTGAATAGCAACTCTCAGATTTTTCATTACATGACTTTTGACCTCTATAATCTAATTTAATAAGCAAGTATGAATACATTAAATAATCAAAAGTTTGCCAAATGAAAAAAAGAATTAAAAATTGCCAAATAAAAAAATCAAATGAAAATTTTTATCTGCTTGAACAAAATTATGGTTCTGATTCAAAAAAGCTTTAGCATGTTTAATTTTCCTCTTACATTAAAAGATACTTGCTGAATCAATTATTTTTTGTGTTGTTTTGTTTTTTCTGCTTATCAGACTTTAGTATCAAATTTATTTTTTGGGATGTTAATAATATAGTTGTATTTCATAGTTGGATGGGAATCTTACTGCTAAGGAAATGGAGATGTTTAAATCCACAGCAATAGAGTATACACATTTTTCCCTCTCTTCAGAACTCCACTGACATCACTGGACTCAATTAAGAGATTCAGACATCTGCACAGTTTATTATCTTGTTAAATTGCTCTTTTGGTTAAAGAATTTCACTGATATGATGTTCTTTCATTTCATTCTCATTAGACTCTATTTTCTCAAATGATGTCATCTCAAGTCTCATAT
>LOEQ01010489.1:0-12371 GCA_001685075.1 Bramus lutescens | reverse complement strand
AGAACTTTGGGTGACTGTTCAGGCAGCGAGATGTCTCTGTCAATTCTAGAGTTTGGAAGTTGCTTACAATGCACTTCCTATTTACTTAGGTAATCTTATATCGTTCTGGAGTCTTGGATGGAGTTGAAGAATAGATAGCTACAGTTATAGTTTTCCTTAGTTATTGTATCAATATTGCAACTATAATTCTTGTTTGATACTTGTTATATGTAATTTTACAAGGTTAAAGTTAAATCCTTCTATTTTATTTGAACAGAAAAGGGGAAATAGTGTTGAAGATCTGTCTGTTGCTTTTATTGGTTAATGAATAAAGAAACTGACATGGCCTGATAAGGAAGAGTAGAGACAGGGAAAACTAAACTGAATGATGGGAGAAAGGAGATATAATTAAAAAGAAGCCATGTGGCCCCACCAGAGACAGATGCTGGAACTTTACCAGGTAAGCCACAGCCATGTGGCAATACACAAATTAATAGATGTGGGTCAAATTAAGATGTAAGAGTTAGCCAATAAGCTAGAGCTCATGGGCCAAGCAGTGAGTCAATTAATATAGTTTCTGTGTGATTATTTCAGTTTTGGGAAGCCAGGAACAAACACAAGTGGCCTCCTACAACACTTACGCCATTGAGTTTCTTTCTCTTAAATGTTCCACAGCTTGCCAAAAAAGTGTCACAATCTAAAGAATAAGCATTAAGACCATGAACTTGAATGGTATATTTTACATTCAGACGTTAACAAGCCATAAAAGGAGACAATGTCATCTGTATAGTACATAATTGGAAGAGTAATAGAGACATTTATAAATGTTTCCAAGTTTATTATACTAAAGACCATGATTGAAAGCAACTTGGAGAGCAAAAGGGTTATTTGGCTTACATATCCCAAGTCACAGTCAGTTGAGGGAACCAAGTCAACAGTTTAAGCAGCAACCTGGAGACACAAACTGAAACAAAGACTATGCAGGATTGTTGCTTACTGGTTTGCTCAGTCTGTTTTCTGACAGGATTTGAAGTTAATTACCAAGGGGTGGCACCGTCCCCAGTGAGCTGGTCCCTCTTACATCTATCAAAAAAACAATAATAAGCCTCAAAGACTTGCTTATCAACCAGTCTGATTGAAACATTTTCTTAATTGAGATTTCCTCTTCTCAAAAAAATTTAGATTTTATTAGCTTGACCAAAAACTAGTAATTATTGTCTAGTTTTTGATGAAATATATAATATTGACTGAAATATTTGGCAGCATATATTATTTTAATGTTCTGTTTTGCAAATTATTTCAAAGTACCAAAGAAACATGGTTCACTCAAAATGGGAAGTACTTCCATTTGGGAATGCACCAGGTATGACACTATTCTTAGCCACTGTAGATAAACAGAATAGCATAAAAGTCTAGAACACAGCCAGATTGTATCTACTCCTGGAGATATTAGTTTTAATTATATGCAGATACACTCTAACATCCATATTTTTTGTATTTCTCAAAACTAGTAGTGTTGATCAGGTAAATTTCAGAAAATAAAATGATTAATAAAAATAAGTCTAATTTAATCTGTAAAATCTATAAAAGCAAAAAATAGTAAACTAGGGAATCATTTGATTCCTATAACCAGATTTTTTTTCTTTTTATCACTCTACATTAATTCCTATATATCTTTCCTTTCCTTCTTTCTGTATGATTAACTTTGATCGAAAACCTAGAGATTTGAGAAAGGCCAAGAGAGTGGTGCAGTACATCTCTGTATATTTCTAGAAGCTTTTCAAGAAGTGTCATAACACAAGTTGGTGAAAGGGGGCTGGAAGAAGACAGCTAGAACAGGTATTTTCCTTTTGTTCCACTTCCAGTATGTCATTAAGTGAGCAACTTGCCTCTTTATGCCTTCTTGTTGCCATGGAATTCTGCTCATCTTGGGCTCAAAGTAATTGAAACAGTTTACATTGGACTGAAATCTCTGAAACAGTGAGCCAAAATAAATACTCACTTTTAAATTTATATACCATAATTTTTTGTTGAAAAGGTTAAAGGCAGCTGAATGTAGTGTTAGAGAAAACAAATATTTATTGATACCTGTAAATTCACAGTAAGTTAGAATTATTTAACTTCCAATACAAAAAAATGTAGAATGCATTTTTCTATTGGAAGAGATTATCCCTGTACATCACGATGTAGTTGGAATTTAGAGCCAAGGAATAGGAAGGAGGTTAATGTACGCAAGATTATCGAAAGTAGATTTATGAGGTTATTTAAAGGTGAATGGAAGTAGCATAGCAACATTTTTTCAAAAGATTAAAGTGAGTAATTAATATCTGTTCTTGGCTTAGTGAACAGTATCAGTCATGACTTCCATTTTTGATGCAGGCCTTACTTTAACTATTCAGCCTCAGGTAGTTAGCTATTGCACCATAAATATACTAGATCAAGGAGGTAACTGGGATCTATATTAAAATGATAGAATATATAGAAATGATTTTAGGAGAAAGTTTAGGAGGCCAAATTCTATTTCCACAAACAAGCAGTTTTATTCCTTTATTTTTTGAAGCAGCTAAAGATTATTTCCTTTCGTCATTATGTCTATCTTATTCCATTGGACTGTTTGAACAATCTGTTGGGATTAAAGAACAAAGGACATTGACCAAATTGTTTAAGAAATTAAGTATTTATATACAGAGTTTAGTTTCTGTGACTATAAAGAAACCAATTTTATTGTATGGAATAAACTATTGATTTAATTATAAGTTCAGAGAACATTCATTGATTTTTTTAATATTTGAAATAATTTTATGATAAACTCATTAAAGAAAGGATAACTTTCAGAAATTGATAGACTTTTCTGATTTTTACTCTTCATAAGGTATTTAAGAAAAGCCTATGAATATTCCATAAAGCAACAGATGTGAACAATACCTATAAACTCTTCTTCTCGAAAGTATATTTGAAATTATGCATCTTTAAGCTTACAAATGTTTAATGAAAGCAACAAAATTGTTTTCATTGATTTTAATTCATAATATTAGGATTAAATTCAGAAATATTAATTCAATGAGTTGTAGGGAGATATTCAATGTAACTAGAAAACTCATGATGTTGCTCACTTTATTGGTAAATGACCAAACTTCATAAATTATAAGTGAAACTCAAACTATGGAAGTCTCCCTGCTTCTCAAAAAGTAATGAAAAATATTATATTTGTAATATAATACTAATCAAAGTAAATATGCCCTGGTTTTATTTTACTATTTTTTGCCTAAGTACAATAGAACATAGATTGAAAATTTAAGATTTTAAAAGCCTGTTTTTGGAATTTTTAATAAGGAATTTCAGAACATTTTGAAGCATCTTCAGGAAATGATTCTAAGCCAAAGCTTCATCTTCAAACTTCTTGCAAAGCCTGCAGATTTGGGTGAGTTCCTAGCTTCACAAAATCACACAAATACCTTTGATTAGTGGGCTTAACATTACTTTATCCATTTTCAAAATAGAACATTAATGTAGTTTACTAGAACAGATATTGTTCCAACATGAATTTATTTATATCAGTCACTGTTTTTAAAATTTACTGGTTACATAAGAAAATGTAACATTTCAGGCAAAGTCTTGGTAATATAATTGAGGATTTTATATACTAAATAATGAATAATTAAAAGAAAAATTAATTCTTATTGAATTTATTAAAATATATGCCTTTAAAATATTGCAATTCTGTTTCTGAACTATCAAGGGAATACATGGCAAAATCTTCAGTGTTTCTATTTTATTTACAAAAATATAATTTATCATCTTGCCATTTCTATAAAAATTTTAAGAGAAAAGAGTGCTTATTTAAATCTAGAGAAAATAATGAAAGAACAGAATTTTGCATAAAAGTCATTATAAATTACCTCAGTTCATTTAGTTCCTTATAAATTACTGTTATGCTTAATGCTGTTCAGAATTTTTACTATTCCAAAAGTTTCTTTAATTTGGAATTATTTCCAAATAAAGGTAGCTCATGCAACAAGGATAGATCCTGATCCTACTGTCAGGGGCCCCTCAGATAGTCCAAGTTTCACCACTGTCTCTCACATATGAAGGGCATAGTTCCTTTACATGGAAGCTCCATGACCTTGGTTCATCTGTGTGTGTAGATTTCACTATCATGTTCTTAAACTCCATAAAACTTTCAAGAGTTTTTGCTTTAAGAATATCTTTCGCCAAAAAAAAGTTTGGGAATATAACTAAGATAAATATTTTCACAGGAAATTCCAAATGACATAGCCACTATTTGTGAATGCTGAAGGATTTTAAATGCTGACAATTGAATACTTGCTAATAATTAATTGTAATAATTATACAGTTGGCATTTCTGTAACATAAAGTATTTTTCCAAAGTCTTTAAAAGGAGAAAAAATTTTAACTTTTCATCAGTATACCAAAAATTGAGGCTATTTTTAATGAAACTGTATATATGAATCCATCCATTACTAACCAGTTTTGCACATGCATTTATTTTCTCAAAGATCTTTTAAAATGCTCAGATTTTTATATTCATCAGTTATTTTTCATATTTTTTCTTTCTCTTTCTGGAAATAACTAAAACAGTAATTTTCCTTGCAGAATAAATTATTTCTTCTCTTAATAGAAAACATGCTCTCATGCTTTACATGTTTCTTACTGAATATGTATCCTAGTTTTCTTAGATATTATGCAGCTTTCTCTCTCTCTCTCTCTCTCTTTCTTGGATTTTCAGACAGGTTTCTCTGCAGATATCAAGCCTGTCCTGGAACTAGCCCTTGTAGACCAGGCTGGCCTCAAACTCACATTGATTCACCTGCCTCTGCCTCCTGATTGCTGGGATTAAAGTTGTGGGCCAACAAAGCCTGGCTCCAAATTGTTTCTTTTGTGTATTGCAGTACTTTCAATTTTATACATTGATTAATTTTTATCAAGAATTTTCTATATGAATGTAACATATATGGATGAAACATATCCCATACTTTTTCTCCTCCAACTACTACACAGTTCCATCACTTCTCCCTCAGTACTTCATCCAATCTTTTTTTACATTATCTTGTACATTGGTGTTCTGCCTGCATATGTATCTATGTAAGGGTATCAGAACGCGTGGTCCTGGAATAACAGATAGTTTTGATCTGCCATTTTCGTACCGGAAATTGAAACTGGGTCCCACGGAAGAGCAGATAGTTCTTGTTCTTAAGCACTGAGCCATCTCTCCAAATCCTCATGTACTTTTGTAAAATTAACTTAGTTAATTAAAGGATGCCAGTATGTGTATGGATGTAGGGTTTTCTTTGGATCATAGACAGCCTACCAGGGTATGCACCCTTAAAAATCTGACTGTCCTTTCCTTATATGTCATCAGCTGCCAGTAGTTTATCAACTTTGGGTGGGACATCATGAGCCCATCTTTCATTGTACTCCAGTTTTGGCTGTCTTGGTCTTTGTGCAGGTCATCTACATGCACCCACTACTGCTGTGGGTTTGTACATTCAGGAGACTTGTCATGTCTAGAAAACATCCTTTCTCAGGCATTGTTTGCAACTTCTGGCTCTTAAAGTCTTTCTGTCCCCCCCATAGACATGATCCCAAATACATAGGGGAAAGGGTGTGACACAGATGCCCCATTTATGGCTTATTGATCCACACTCTCTCATTCTCCACACTTTGACTACCTGACAGTTTATGTATTATTACTGTCTAATATAAAAAGAATATTCTCTGATGAGCATGGAGAGCATCATTAATTTGCAGTTATAGAAACACATATGTAGAGGGCAGTTTGAAACTATGTTCATTTAGCAAAATAATAATAGTAGGTACTCTACTAGAATATATGATGTACCTAGCAATGGGTTCTTAGCTCTGTTAACAGCATCAGTTATGAATTTGTTCTTGTGAAGCAGGCATTAAATCCAGTCAGAAGTTAGCTGGTTATTTCTATAACATTCATGCCACTATCACAATAATGTGCATATCTTGCAAGACTCTTCAGGGGGGACAACAGAGTAAGACAGTTGAATATACTATGCTTCTCCCTAAGTAACCTGCATAGCACCTTCTATCAAGACAGGTGATCATTGGAAATTTCCATTAAGAACACTTGTCATAAGGGAAAAAATAATCAAAAATTCATGCCCTAAAGTAATATAACTACTGAATTTCAATGTGTGACACATGATATTAAATGGAAAGAATATCCAAAGAATAAATATTTAGGTTGCTTCTTGTTCAAAAAATCATTTAACAGTGAACATGAGTATTTATTTCTGGGTTCTGTAGGTCATGATTTATTTACACTGGGTTAATATGTAAAATAATGAAATTCATTATGACATTTTCATATATATAAATATATATGTAATATATATCAAACTATGCCTGTGTTTATATCTTTCACTCTTTTCCATGTTCTTTTCTTCCCATTGTTGTTCATAATTTAATTCACAAACAATACTACTTTTTCTTTCATGTGTGCATCTATATGCACATTTTCATATGAATACATATAAGAAATATAAATTTCTAATGTAAGAAAAACCATAAACAACTTCTATTTATTTTCTAGGTATGACATATTATTCTCCAAATACATATTTAAAATTGCTTCCTTTTTCCTTATAGTGTCTCCTCCTTACATGTAATGCATGTATGCAAACTTCAATTCCTTCTGAAAAAAAGTATTTGATTATTCATCTGGTATTTTATTCACTTCAATATTTTTAAATTAGAGATATACAGGTTATACTTATTATCTTTTGAAGGAGGCATGTTTTCTTGTCTTTTTCATGTATCTCTGTGTTAACATTTTCATATCTGCTGGTCTGGATACTTTTATTGGTTTTATTTGCTGCTCACCTTAGGGTGCAGAATGTTCTTAAATATTCTTTCTCCAGTACCACTCAGAATGAACAAAGCAAACTGCTATAAAACTGAAAATAAAAGTAAAATCAAGTATAGTTGCTTGATATAGTACTAATAATCACTGTAAAGAAAATAGTCAAAGTTATATAAAATATTATGACATTAAAAAACATTTAGAGTAAATCATCATGAAGTTTCTCTTTATTTCTGCTAATATGATATGTAGCTTCTATTGAATTACAAAAGTTAAGCCATTACTGTATATCAGAATTAAAACCACCTTGGTCACTTTTTTGATGTGATCTGGAATTTACCTTGCCAGGGTTTTATCAATACAATTTTCCTCTATATTAATCAGGAAATGTATCTGTAATTGTGGGAATCTTCTGGAATTAAGCACCGCAGCACTAATGACAGTGGAAGAGAGAAGTCACCAGGCCATCAAAGTCACGATAGCTCCTAAAAGGCTTTAATTCTGGTTCCAGTTTATATTTTCACTTTAAACACAAGGTAGAGTGTGCTAGAAAGCAAGATTTTACATAAGCCTGATATGTCAGTCAGAAGGTTGTGAAGGGCAATGACCTATTATCTCAGGTTGTATTCCTAATTATCTGAGTAATTGCCATACTGATTTCCAAAGCAGCTATACATGTTTGCACTCCCACTATCAATGCAGACGTGTTCCCTTTACCCCACATCCTCTCTAGCATAAGTTCTCATCAGTGTTTTTGATCTTGGGCATTCTGACAGGTGTAAGATGGAATCTCAGAGTTGTTTTGACTTGCATTTCTCTTATGGATAAGGAAATTGAACATTTCCTTAGGTGTCTTTCAGCCATTTGAGATTCTTGTCTCAATAGTCCTCTGTTTGATTCTATATTCCATTTTTATTCCATTATTTGTTGTTTTGATGTCAAATTTCTTGAATTCTTTGTATATTTTGGATGTCAGTATTCTGTCTGATGTATGGTTTGCGAAGATCTTTTCTCATTCTGTAGACTGACATTTTTGTCTTTTTGGCTGTGTTTTTGCTTTACAGAAGCTTCTCAGTTTCAGGAGGTCCCATTTATTAATTATTTCTCTCAGTGTCTGTGCTACTGGGATTATATTTAGGAAGTTGTCTCCTGTGCCAATGCATTCAAGTATATTTACCACTTTCTCTTCTATGAGGTCCAATGTGGATGGTTTTATGTTGAAGTTTGGTAACAGAATTGAAGTAGTGAATATTGAGAGAAATATTTACTATAGTTTTGAAAGCTTATTGTGACTTCAATCATTTCATTTTATTTATAAACTGTATTTTCAATAGCTCAGTTTTCATTTGTACTGTTGTACAGCTTTAATACCACTTGGGTTTCACAACAGAAATAAAACGAAAATCTATTTTAAGTGATAGTATATTTTATATAAAACCTCAATTGATAAAATATTTTTTCTGCATTATGACTTGAATAAATTCCAATTATTTAAAATTGTTTTCATTATTATTGTATTGGCTTAAATGATAAATATACCCATTAATCTCAAGCATTTGATCACTCATTTCCCAGTTGGTGTCACTGTTTGGGGAAGTTCGAGATGATACATCCTTACTAGAGAAAATATTTCAGTGTAAACAGGCTTTGAGAGCCTAAGTTCTGTCACTATTTTCCGTTAAAGATAATCTCTCAGTTTGCTGCTCCTGTCCCTAAGCCTGCCTCTTGCTTCCATGCTTCCCTCCCATCCTGGACTTTAGCCTCTTGTACCATAAACACAGATGAGTCTTCATTCCATAAACTGCCCTAGTTAAAATGTCTTAAAAGAGCAACAGAAAAGTAACTAATGCATTTGTGGTACCACTCATGTTTCTTAGTGGAAATAACTTCAGATTTTCTTTTGTTTTTTAAAGTAATTTTCTCGTCTTCAGCATGATGATCTTCATATTGCTAGAATGTATATAAGATTTATCTCTCAAAGTTTTACATTCTGGAATCTCAGTTTATGCTGCAGTGATAATGAATAGCAGTGGCTCTTTAAAATGAGAAAGCCAGTGGAATACAGCGTTGTTAATGACTGCAAGATCCTCCTTAAGGCTTAGTATTTATTATGCTGAATGGGGTGAGTCTTGCAAGAGTGGATTATAGGGTTAGTATGAAGGCCATATTGCAAAGTAAATGGCATAACTGCTTAAAATGTTCACAATGAAATATCATTTTCTAGAATGAATAGGGGCTAAGAATAAAAATAACAAATGTTAAAATATTCAGACCCTAGAGGTTAAGTTTGAATATTACTTTAGAATGAAAAAGTTAGAAGAACATAGCAGCTACTGTAAGATTTGAGAATGGTGAAACAGATGCATCACTGTGTGATGTACTGGTAATGTTGGAAAAGGAAGCCATGTGGTCTATGATAAATGTAAATTTACAGGACAAAACTCAAGAGGTTAGATGATAACTTTCAGCATAATTGACAAATAAGATAAATATATTATATCTCATCTTAAAAATGACTGATACAGTATAATATGAAACAATTTTAGACTTTGAAATTTATTACAGTACAATAATAGAATTAATAGTAATTCCTCAGTTCATTTAAATCAAACCAAACTTATGAGAGTGTCATATTGGGAGAGTCATAACAGTTAAACATCCATTACAATTACCTAAGTTTTAATCAAGGAATAGAAAACTGAGCTCTGTGATATTCAGCAAAGCCAGTCACAGATGTCTTCAGGAAGTGCATGATAAATTTCAGTGGGTTAGTGCAATGGAAGCAAAGTACAGAGGGGAAATAGAAAGTGCTCAAAGGTAAATGAATGTATGCCCAGGGGTTATGCATGCCATCCAGAAATAATTACAGTTGAGAGGGCTGGGAATGGTGGGTTTTAAAGGCCAGAAAAGAGGAAGGGAAAAGTGCAACAAGTAATCAAGTATGCCAAAAGAGCATATGCAGGTTAGAATCTATCAAATCGAGGAGCAAACTTCAATGCTATGTTAATGAAGTTGGAGGCAGCACAAGAGTGATTTTTAAAAGCAAAAAAGAAAGAAAGAAATTTCACAACAGAAACTAAACATTTAAATAATGAAACTTTCAAAAAATGCAGGAATATTGATTCATATTGGATGATTGATAACAAATAAGCAAGGGAAAAATAGAGTTGATTTCTTTCTGTGCATAAACAAAGAAAAAGAAGATGAGACAATAAGGAAAACTCGTGCTCTTTCTTTACAGAAAAAGGACTGTTTTGAATAAATTTTTTATGAAGAAAACAGAACATAATAAAGTTTCTACAAAATTGAAATCTTGGAAAAAGACATTTTACTGTTTCTATAGAGGAAATAAAATATTTGTCCCACATTCTATTTAGTCCTTGTCAATAGAGTAACTCTCCTTTTCCTTTGGATGAAGAAAAAATATAAGACTATATAATTAAAATTCTAAGACATAAAAATGAATCAGTTCTCCATATCCCCTTTAACAGGGCTTATATAATTAAAATCCAATTGTTTACCTAGAACGTACCATGTTGTGTATACTTAGCAACTTGTATACAGATTGTCACAGTGAGATTACCAAGAGTCTCAGTAATCTAGCATTTTAATCTATGATATAAAAAGACAGTAGTTATAGCAAGACATGTTATTCACTACTTCTTTGCTTTTTACTACTTATATTTTCTCCACTGTGGAAAAGAGAGCTACTTTTTCCTTTTTTTAAAGAATGCATTAAATTTCCAAAATCATTTTCACACAGCTATTACTCTATCCTCTAATTTAATCACGGCCATTTTATTGTGAGGGATTTCACTGTGACTCTGCCTATATATTATATATGACGTGTGGCTTTTTTAAAAGAAACTTTTCCTAGGTTAAACAAAGATCAAGATAAATCAACCTTTCATAGCCAGTTTTCCCCCAGCATACTCCAGCTTTCTCCCACATGAGAGTGTGAAGTGTTACCCACTTCTTTCTTTATTTTATTCTTTTTTTACCACTGTCTCTTTCTGTGTAGGCTTTTCTTAATTATTACTATTAATATTTCTTGTGTGTGGTATTTTGAGACAGAGTTTCTCTGTATAACAGCTTTGGCTGCCCTGAACTTGCTTTGAGACCTGGTTGTCTTTAAACTCATACAGACCCACCCGCCTCTACCTCCTCTTATTTTGTTACTCATGTTCTATTAAGTATTTCTTTCACTATTAGGAAATTTGCATTCTCATTTATTCACATCATGAATTATTCTTTTATATAAATACAGCAGACACTTTGGTAATTATCTCACTTCTATATTTGGCTTCACACACTAAGTGAGCATTTGTTAAATACCATTTTAGTGTTTCATTCTATATTAGCTACCAGTTATAACATGATGAAAAAGATACATTGGTATAATTATATGATTCAGTGAGGTGATGACAGTGAGCAAGTCAGTCAATTTATGGGAGCAGAATATATTAGGATAAAAATCAATGAAGATGATATTATGTGAAGTTGTAGAGAACATATTAATAACATGATAACAGTAGTACTGTCTGACATGTTGACATTTTAATTGACTTGTATGTAAGAGTCCATAACTTCAATTTTTATTTCAAATAATGGGTGCCATTTTTCTGTACTTCAGAATACTAAATGAATGCAAATTAAGAAATTATTGCTTGTATTTTATACTACATATATGTCCAACAATCTATGGATTATCTATCTACTAATTACTTATATGCAAAATTCAGATAGAATCACTTTTATATTAAGCAAAAAAAGGTAAGACCATCATAAATCATACAAAATGTTATTGTCACATGCAATATAATGAAGATTTTTATCTGTATGTTCACATTCTTTCTTAAATACATTAGAAGTTAACCTTTTGTAAGAAATAAAAGAAATCACTGATTTCATTTCAGGCATTCTTTATATACAGACTACTCTTTCATTATGAATTGGTTTGGGTACTTTTGTGAAATCAACTGACATATTCGATGATTTATCTCTGATATTTCTATATGTATTAAACTTTTGGAGATAAGTTCAGTAAATTACCAAGAGGGGAAGATAAGTAGCAGAAACCATAATGAGTTGCAGAAGTGGATTTTGACTGGAGGTTAAGGAGATTGGGGAGAATGCACATTTAACTGTGCTTTAAAATATTTAGAGGCAGACAAAACTAAGAGAATGAAGAAAAGCGTGAGAAAGAAAGAAATTGAGAATAGAGCCAACAAAATTAAGAATTTGCTTGTTAAATTATGGGAAATAGGCAATTTGTCTAATTAGCCTACTAAGAGTAGTGTTTGCTGTCTTGAGCATGGTATATGGAGAGTTAAAGAAAAATTGAGCACTTGGTCTCTTAAAATGGATAATCTACATTATCCCAGGCTATAAAATGTTTTATTTTTGTTTGATTAAATGTACATTTAAAAGAGTGAAGTGATTTCCCTGATCGCTAAAGAGGTTGAGCATGACCTTAAATGTCTTTTGGCCATTTGAACTTATTTAGTTGAGAATTCTCTGTTCAGATCAGAGCCCCATT
>LOEQ01010488.1:0-28686 GCA_001685075.1 Bramus lutescens | reverse complement strand
GGGAGGACCTTGGACTTCCCACAGGGCAAGGAACCCTGACTAATCTCTGGATTGTAGAGCTAGGGGGAGTGGAAGTGGGGGGGAATGGGAGGGAAATCTGAGGAGGGGAGGAGGTGGAAATTTTTAATAAAAAAATGAAAAAAATAAAGCAAGTGACTCTTTCTACTATCACTTATTCACTTCAGTAATTGTAAATATGTTCAATGCATTCGTGGAAAAGTTGCGGGGAACAGAAATGACATAGAGTTGTACACCATGAATTAGAAGGAGCCCTACACAAAAAAAGGCCTCTTGGTACCAGAAAAATCATTAATCCCCAAAATGAAAGGAAACACTGGAGGATCTGACTGTCTCTGAACCTATGGCTTGGACCTTGAGTAAGAGCTCAGCTTATCATATGTGTCACCCATGTATCCCAACATGTTTTTAGAATTTTAGAAGTTTGGAAAACATTCCTTCCACTCCCATTTATTTTGGAAACTGGTGAAAATTACATTTTTTATAGGAGTTTTAAAATTCATTTTAAGATTTTGAAAATGTTATCTAGAAATAAAGTTTCATGTATGTTTTCTACATTCCTTGTCCCTTTAGTTACAAGTGCTACATAACTTGTAGCATACATTTTCTCCATTCCTTATCCTTTATGTTACAAGTGCTACAAAACTCACTTTATCCCTTAGCACCTGTACCCCTAAGAACAAATTATCACTGAATCTAACAGAAGTCATTATGGTAAGTTTAATTTTGCTTCCATTTTTAAAAGCAGAATACACAGCTGGAAACTCTCTTAAGGGCATCTGCAGTGTGCACTGCATCCCTCTCCCAGTCTGCTCATCTGGTCCTGCCTAAGACTCATGGCCTCTGGCTGCCACACAAATAGCTATGAATACATAATATAAATAGATACTGAAATGACCCAAATTAGTTATTCCGTAAAACATTGTACTGTGCTTATCTAAAGATGCACTCTAACGAAAAAGGAAAGAAGCCATTACTAGGTTTTCTTTCTTCTATTAATATTTTTGTAATATTTACCATGAGAGCAAATGCATATGCTGATGGTGTCATTGTTGTTGTAACAGTTTATAAAGCTTTTATATACCCAGTCTGTTTTGTAGAATTCTAGAAAATCTATAATAAGTGATTCAAGTATCTTCTATCTCATAGCAAATCATTCTCAATTCCTTAAACTTAAAGAAAATATTCAACTTTGTAATCTCTACAATTTTCAAAACAAAACTAGGCCCAACATAGAATGCCTTGTCTTAGAATTTGACAAGAACATCTATTCATTTTGCAGACTATCAAATGTGTGTTTCAATGAGGAATCACTAATTTCTGAAAGTAAATTTGCAGGGTTCAGGCATTTCTGACTGCTGTCACAATTTTTAAAACTTATGAGCAAAGCCTGGTTGCATTATAAACACTAGCAAAACATATGCACAGTCAGTAAAATAGCCTCCAGATTAAAAGCATTAATTAATTTGCATTCAACATGACTTAATTAAGTCTTTAACCAGCAGATATAGGACTGTAAACTCTTTTGATCTGCCTATTATTGTGCATTTAAAATTATTGAGAAAAACAAAAGGACATAGCAAATACAGGGGCATAATTTACTTGGCAGCTGGTGAATCATTGTTCAGATGAATGTCTTTGAGGAACTTCTTGGTCCCAGAGCTCAAGAATATCAAATCAGTAAACATTCTCAAATTAATGATTGAATTTTATTTTGTTACCCATCATTTGTATTTATAGTTACCAATATATACATATATTTATATACATAATTTTATGTGCACATGTGTTGCCTACAATTAGCAAATCAATATTTATTACCATTTTCATTTTCTAAATGAATCAGATAAGGAGAAGTAAAAGAAAACTTAGCTTGCATAATTATTCTGAACTAATTAAGTATTTTCGGTTCTGTTTTTTAGCTGTTACACTGTGTATCTCATCAGTGGGAAATTTCTCCATTAATCACAACTATTTATTAAGCATAAATTGGAACATGTTCCACAACTTCTACTATTAGTATTGTTCCTACTCCTAATTACATTGAATCCTCCTGATATGGAAAGCACCTATTTTTTATTTTTGTTTGAAAGATCATATCTTCAACTTATTATCAGCAAACAATGATATAGTACCCTCACTGCCACACATTTATTTCAGGTGAACTCCTGAAAACCACTCAAGAGATTCCTTAACAACTTAATACCTGTAGCAGTGAAGTTAATCTACATGTCTGAAAAAGGATCAAATGCATTTTTATTTTCTATGTATTTTAAAATACCCATTCTAACTGGACATGGTTCATTTGTTTCCTATTTAAATTTTAATGATGGTTAGTGATACTGAAAAATTTATACAATGATAAACCATTTTCGTGTCTAGTTTAGAAGTAAATATCTATTTACACATTTATCCCCTACTGAATGATTGGTTTACTGATCTCAAGCTAGTTGGATTCTTATATATTCTAGATATTAATTTTTCAAATTATTTTTTACAAATATTTTCTACTATTTTCTTAGCTGTTTACTCTGTTGAATGTTTCCCTTGATATGCAGAGACTTTTTAGTTTGCAATAATCTCATTTGTGCACTTAAATTTTTTGTTGTCTGTTCTTTTGAGTTCTTCTTGCTCTTTTTCTTTAATTGAAAATAACCTTTTTCCTGCCTCACATAATATATCCTGATCATGGTTTCTCTTTCCTCTTCTCTTTTCAGTTCCATTCTACTTTCCCTCACATTTTCTCCATAGAAAACAAACAGGCTTCTAAGGGATAGAAATAAATTAAAACAACTCAAAAACTAACATCAGAATAGGACAAACAAAAATAGCTGAATAACTGGCACAAAAAAGCCATAAAGATGCAGAGACCAGGTTGCTTGCTTACACATTCAGAAATATAAAATCACTGAACTAGAAAACATAACGTATATGCAAAGGAGCTATAGTGTAGAAAGAGAATGTGTCTCTACATATACACACGTACACAGACACACACACACAATTTACAGAGAGTCTTGATTATATGTAGTTTTGTGATTTTTTTTTTTACTGTGAATGAGCCAAGTACAAAGAGACTTTTCATTGTATGTGCTGCTAAGCTAATCTAGCATGTATATCACAAAGGTATCTTGACTTCAGAATTCGGGTCTAAGGTTATAATGCCTTGAAAAAAGAGGTTCTTCTTTTGTTTTCACAGAAGATGAGATGCTGTGGATTGCTTCTGGACAAATAAGGTATGATAGACCATGCCCTCCTGAAATGTCACCGTGAACACCTTCAGAAAATTACATCAATTAACTTGTGACTGAGATTAACCTAACACATAGGATACACTATGAAAGACCTGACTAACAGTGCCCCCATTCAACACAAAGCAGTTTGAACAGAAATAACTGTGCCCATATTCCCAAATATTGTTTATAAATGTTCTTTTACATTTTAAGGGGGATATGATATAGATATGAAATTTTGCATTGTTATGAATCTTGATTTATTGATACAGGTTTAAGTTCAATTTTATTAAATGTATATGCATTTCTGATCTTGATTAAGGTATTATGAATGTGAAGTTCGTTTTAAAAAATGTAATGTATAGTTAGGAAATATAGGTTGTTAATGGATAATCATCTCTAACAGTCAAGTTTGTAGTCATGTTACTTAGATTTGCTAGATGTGTATAGATATATTTCAGATAGGCATTCTTTATATCTTTAAAAGATTACAGAATATGTCATTTAAGATGCTTTAATAACTTAGGACTTTTCATGACAATGAGACATGTCTGCTCCTGGCAGCACCAATCAACTTCAAGCGGAAGATGGGCATCGAAGAGGCTCCTTATGGAGTTGCTTAGCCATTTGGGCAAGAAATTGCTCTTGCCTGGACTATTGCATAAACTGGACACAAAGAACCCACACAGAGAGGACTTCTGAACTTGCCTAAAGGTAAGATGATCCTTTGGGGTTCCTGTTTCATGAAAGAATCTGCGAGACATTCTGCAGGACACAGAAAAAAGTGAGTGAACTGTATTTAAAATTTCCTGCTTCATGGGAATGCCTGTTGGATACTATGGGCCTGTAGAGTGAAGATGGATGCCCAAATCGTACAACAGAACTTTGGATGACTGTAAAGGTAGCGAGATGTCTCGGTCAATTCTAGAGTTTTGGATGTTGCTTACTTCTTGTTTACTTAGGTAATATTATATCCTTCTGGAGTCTTTGATGGAGGTAAAGAATAGATAGTTATAGTTTTCTTTTGTTATGATAAAAGATTAAATAGATCTAAATATTGTAACTGTAATTCTTGCTTGATACCTGTTATATGTAATTTTACTATGTTAAAGCATTCCTTTTTTAAAAACAGAAAATGGGAAATGGTGTAGGAGGTCCTTCTGTATTTGTGTTGCTTTCATTGTTTATTAAAGAAACTGCCTTGGCCTAGTTGATAGGGCAGAACTCAGGTAGGCAGGGAAGACAGAACGGAATTCTGCGAAGAAGGACAGAGTGACAGACACCATGAAGCTCCTGCATAAGACTGACACTGGTTAGAATCTCTCCCAGTAAGCCATGACCTCATGGTATTGTACAGATTATTAGAAATGGGTTGAATCAATATGTGAGAGTTAGCCAGTAATAGGCTAGAGACAATGGGCCAGGCAGTAATTTAATTAATAAAATTTCTGTGTGCTTATTTCGGGTGTAAGGTACCAGGGCAGCTGGGACCAAAAGCAGGCCTGCTCCTCTAACAATGCACACAAACAAACACACACACACACACACACAAATTATCTTTCATAAGTATGTGTGTGTGATAAAATTAAGAAAAACAAAAGAAAAAGCCCAGACATGACATAATACAAGGAACTTCCAAAGATGTTCTTCATTTCATTTCTGTTTGCTTTCTACTGCCATTCAAACTGTCTAGCCTTAAGAGTAATGTTTTGTTTTTCCAGTGTGATTTTCTTGAAGAAAACTAGATTTTCATTTGTAATTGGTTACCATTTAGAGATAGCTTCTGGAACAAGGATTAAAGTGTGTGTCCACTTCCCCATTCAGCTCTCAGACCCATGGGGTGCAGACTCTTGCATGCCCTGTGCATGCTGCCTCAGTCTCTGTGAGTTGATATGTGCCTTGCTCTTGTATATTTAAAGGGTCTTGTTTTCTTAATGCTATCCTTCCCCTCCAGCTGAGACTCTTTCTGCCTTTTTGTCTGCATAGTTACCTAAGTGCAGGGTAACAAGTGATCTGACTGAGTGTTCCAAGGTCTCTTGTTCTCTGCATAATGACTGGCTGTGTTTTCTTTTTTCCATTTGTTCCCATCTGATGCAGTAGGAAGCATCACTGATGATGAATGAGCAAGATACTGATATATGAGTACAGAGAAATGCCATTAGAAATCATTTTATTGCTACAGTTTGTTTTTGATGGTGGTTTTTTGGTTGGTTGGTAGGTTTTATTGAAACATTAGTATTAGGTTTTACTCTAGGTATGGGCAATGTAGTCTGTTTCTTGATTTAATTCCTTCCTTTAGAGTGGCATTTAAGTCAAATAAAACATTGGTTGGTTACTCTTTCAAGATTTGTATCACTATTGCTCTAGCATATCCTACAAGTGAAATAGCATTGTAGATCACAGGGTTGGTTTCAGGGTTGATGTTTACTTTTTTCCTTTGCTAGTGTACAGACCAACACTCTAGCACATAGAACTGAAGGTTCTGTATAGGTAAAAGCTAGACATCTCAACATTCAATGACTTGTATAGTTGTCTTCCACAACACGGCCTTGATGTCTGCAGTAGGATTTCCTACTGTCGGTAGCCTTTAAGCTACCCTCCCACTTGGGAGTGGCCTCTTATACTATATATGCTGTTTTAAAGCACACATCCAGCCTCTTTTACCAGCTGTGGGATTATGTTGCTCTTCCCCCTTTCAGCAAAGGAATATGATCTCTGAGTCTTCCCCAAAATAAACAACCTTCGATCATACTCAATTCTGAGCTAATGTGGGATTTCTTTTAAGCATCCATCTTCATCTGGTGTACCAAGTGGATCTGAACTCCACACCTAGCAGATGGATCAGCTTAAAGGCCTAAATGATAGATTCACAGCCGAGAAAATCTCCCACCCCCACTGGTTAAACTTGCTTTGACTTTCTAAGTGATTTTTGTGAAATCCTGCCTCAGTGGATCTAATTGGGTTCAGTGACTTGGAAATTTCTCAAGTGTGTGCACCCCTCATGTTCCCACTGCCGGGTTCCCTGCCGCATGGGGACTTGCACAATTTCTGGTTTGTACTCCCAGCTCCTGAGTTCTGTGCTTCTTGCTATGTGTAAAGAATTGGATTAATTGCTTTTAATTTGTCAAGCAAAGCCTATATCTCAGTATTTAACCAGCACCAAGGCAGGGAATCCTAAATGGCCCAAGAGAGTTTGTGGCACCAGGTTGCACCTCTAGGCACTTTTCTGCAACCATGATGCCTGCTGGACAATAAAGATTATTAGACCTAAATCAATTTACCGGATTTCATAACAGGTAAATTAATAAAGCAATAAACTTAAAAATTATATGACAGACAACATTACCAATAAAACTTTTAGTAACTTTTTTTGCTAATACTATGGATTGTATTCTCCAAGTCTTATATGGTTATGGTGATACATCCATTTATTAGATATTGGGACTCAGTATTTTGTTTATATTATATCCTTAAGAAAATGGTTGATAACAGAACCAAGAATGAGGCATTTTAGAAATGAAACAGACTTTACAGACTAATAATGAACAACTAGCTGACAGGGTTAATACCATTGAAAATTTAAAGTTACCTGAAAAAAATTAATATTATTGGAAAGGGTAACATTAAATTGACAGATAAAATTGAATCTATGTCAAAGGATACTGAAAAATTATCTGAAAGAAGTCATACTGTTGAATTTCACAATCAAAATTTGTTAAACATTATGATAGGTTAGCAGATAGAGTATATCTGCAGGGTAGCAATCTTCATACTATCCAAATAATGTCCATGGGTGAGGTGTTATCTTTAAAGAAAACACTTCAGACCTTGGAATCACATGTGCAAAATGAGGACCAGAGGCTAGGTGCTTCAATGATATAACTAGAAATATATACCGATCATGAGATTCAGGCTTTACAAAAGACAGTAGTAAAAGGATTTGAAATGATTGAGCAAAATATTGGAGCTGATGAGCAGGAAAAGAGGGTACAAATATAGGATTTATTTTCACAAGTAGCTGCCAGAGATGATTTACCCAGAGTTTTTGCTTACCACCCTGTTATCTACTCTGACAAATCATCATGTTAAAAAGGGCTAAAAGCATCCAAAAGAGGTAGAGGGATACCTATAGGAATGAATGATCTAAAAGAAATTATACAAACGTAACTTGTCCCTTGCATTACATATTTGTTAGGGAGATGGTTAAAGACATGGGCTTCTAGCATTAAAGGGATGCCACACAACAGGCTTCAGTTAGTTTCAGCAGTCCTGGATGACAGGCCTCAACTGATATTTCAATGTTATTTCAGATAAGAGGCTAAATTTTAGAAAAACAGGAAAAAGTAAATGGACTTGAGACTTCCCAAGAACAAATTCTTGGTAATGACACTTATGCTGACCCACAGGCTGATCCTTACAATGAACAAATTTTGTCCCTATGCCACAAAGTAGCATTAAATGCTTGGGACAGGATTCAAGAAGTAGACAAAAGAATTGAATAATATGTCAGGGATAAACAGGGCCAGAATGAACCCTTTTGTGACTTTTTACAAAGACTAAGTAAACAGGAGTAACAGACACAGAGATAGAGGAGTACTTATTGAATCTCTAGCATTTGAAAATGCCACCTTTGAATGGAAAAGGATGTGGGCTTTTAAAAGATAGATCAGCACCAATAGATGAATGGATCTTCCATACAATGAACATTAATACATTTGACTTTAATACTGAGTCTTGGTTAGGAGAAGCAATTTCCAAAGAAATGAGGAGACATCAAAATGCTAAATGTTTTAATTGTGGTAGAATAAGACATTTGAGAAAATATTGTAGACAAGGAATTCCTTAGAATAATGTCTCCTCTGGGAATGGAAAGAATAGGAGAACTCAGCATTTGGGTATATGTAGGTATGGCAAAGGTTGATATTGGACCAATAAATGCAGATCAACAAAAAACAGAGAAGACAACACAATAACATTGGGAAAATCCATGAGGAGCCACTTGCAGGCCCACAAGTCAAAAGTCATTCACAGTGACTATGGAGGACATGTCTCACCAGGAAAATTATAAAATCTAGAGCTTTCTGTAAAAAAACCACACTCTTCTAAATGATGGAATAAACATGGAGGATAAATTAAAAATATGCAAATAGGAGAAAGGGAAAGTATATTCTGACAAACTTCTTTAAATGATCAAAGACCAAAGCTAAGAGTAATTGCACTGTAATTGTTGGTTTGATAGACATAGGTGCAGATGTGAGTATCATTACTTCAAATTTTTGGCATCCAAACTGGCCTCTTCAAGAGGCAGATGTTCAATTACAACCATATCTCAAGTTAAACAAAGCACAAGATGAGTGGACTGCATAGGGCCAGAAGGTCAGAGAGTGAAGCTGAGGCCATATGTGGCTAATATTGCAGTAAATTTATGTGTTTGTGACCTGCTATAGCAATGGAATAGACATAAATATTCCTGCAGTCCCAGATACTCATAATTCTGGGAAGGATATTATAAGGTACTGCACACAAAGGTAATCAGCCATTCAGAATGTACAAGAACATAAAGCAACTATCAAACCTTCAGAGGTACAATAGCCCTAACTTTAAAATGGTTAACTGAACAACCAATATGGGTCAAGCAATGACCTCTTGCTGATGAAATGCTGCAGACTTTAGAACAGCTGGTAAACGAGCTACAAGATGCTTGTCATATTGAAGAATCAACCAGGCCTTGGAATCTCCTGTATTTGTTGTTAAAAAGAAAATTGGTAAATGGAGTATAGTGACAGATCTAAGATCTGTCAAGAAGGTAATTCAACCTATAGGCCCTCTCTACTCTGGAATTCCTCTTTCTCTTCTAGTACCAAAAGATTGGCCTCTTATAGTTATGTATTTACAAGACTGTTTCTTCACCCTACCTTTATAAGAAAAGGACAGGAAAAAATTGCCTTCACATTGCCTACTTATAATACTTGTGAGCCTACTAGAAGATATCAGTAGACCATACTTCCACAGGGAATAGCCCTACCTTATACCACTTCTTCATAAGTCAGACATTGAAAATATTACATAAAAATTCCTCATATATAATTATCATCACATGAATGACATTTTGTTATCTCATTCAAACATAGATACTTTAGAAAGAATATTTAAAGAAGTAAAGAAAGTTTCACCAAAATGGGGAATACAAATTGTTTCTTAAAAAAAAATATAAAGAGGAGATTCTGTCAATTACCTAGGTTATAGAATAGATTTACAAAAAAATGCAAAAGGCAAAATTAGGAGAGACCAGTTGCAGACTCTTAATGATCATCAAAGATTGTTAGGTGACATTTGCAGTCTATGACTGGCTTTTGGGATAACCCCTGATCTACTAATTCATTTAAACAAGACCTTAGATGGTGACAAATTCTTGAATAGTCCCAGAGAATTAACAGCTGAAGCAGAAAAGGAAGTGACAATTGTAGAGGAGAAATTACAGGAGGCACATGTGGATAGGGTAAACATAAATGTTAATTGTATTCTTGTCATGTTGCCTTACAGAATTTCTCCTACAGAAATTTTAATGCAGAGGGATGATATTATTTTAGAATGTATCTTTTTTACCACATAAACCAAATAAAAAATTAAAAACTTATGTGGAAAAAGTCTCTGAATTAATTATAAAATTTAAATTGATACTTTGTCAATTAGTAGGTAGAGATGCAGCAGAGATTATAGTGCCTTTTACTTCTGATGGAATAAAAAAGTTATGGGAAGACAATGAAAAATGGCAAAGAGTTAGTGCTATTTGGGGGGGGAGATTAATATCAATTATCCCAAAAATGACAGACTTAACCTTATAAAAAGATTTCTTGGATTCTTCTCTGACCTGTACATGATGCTCCAATAACTGAACCCCATACATTTTATACCAATGCAAATAAATCAGGCAAGGCAAGTTACAAATCAGAATCATTAAATAAGGTGGAACAAAGCCCTTATAATTTTGTCCAGAAGGCAGAATTATATGCTATTCTCATGGTGCCAAGGAATTTTAAAGAACCTCTTAATATAGTTACTGATTCACAATAAGCTGAAAGACTTGTCTTCATAGTGAAACTGTTGTTTTTAAACAAGCCAATACAGAATTGACTTCATTATTTATCCAGGTGCAAGACATAAACAGATATAGGCTTTGGCCTGTCTGCATAACACACATCTGATGTCAAACAGTTTTGCCAGGTCAGCTGGCACAAAGTAATGCAGAAATTGATCAACTGTAAATTAGAAGCATGTTGTAGTCCTCAGAAATTAAAAAAAAATGTCAGTAGCAAAGGTCTAAAGAAAGAGTTTTCTATTGCTTGGCAACAAGCTAAGGAGATTGTAAAGAGATATCCTACTTGCTCTTCCTATAACCAAACACCATTGCCTATGAGGACTATTCCAAAGGGTACTCAAAAGAATAAAATCTGGCTGATGGATGTATTCCACTTTGTAGAATTTGGAAAATTAAAATATGTACACTACACTATTGACACTTACTCAGGCTTTCAGTGGGCAGCTGCTTTTAGCTAAGAAATGGCTAATTCAGTAATCAAACATTTATTAGAAGTTATGGCCATTGTGGGTTTACCTGCACAAATAAAGACAGATAATGGTCCAGCATATGTCTATAAAAAAAAAGAAACATATTTTTTGCTTGTTACAATATTAAGCATATTACAGGTATACCACACAATCCTATAGGTCAGGCAATTTTAGAAAGATCAAATCAAACTATAAGGGACATGTTAAACAAAGGGGTGGAAATGACCCCAGAAATAAATTACATAATGCTTTATTGAACTTGAATTTTCTTATTGCTAATGAGAAATATATAACAGAAGCAGAGAGACATTGAATAATAGAAAGCACATCTGAATTATATCAGCCACTGTATTTCAAGGAGGTGTTGATATTACAATAAAAACTTGGATGTGTACTATGTTGGAGAAGGAATTTTGCTCATGTTTCCACAGGAGAAGAAAAATTATGGATACCATCAAAATTAATAAAGATTCACTTTGCACTTTGAAAATGAGAAACCTCTGGAAAAAAAGATAAATGACAGCTCATCCACAATGCTGACAACCATACAGCTGGTAAGGACACCTTATAAGTGTTAGGGCAGTGTTCTGTTATTATCTTTACAGGAAAATACACCTCTTCAAAAGCTCAAGAGACCCTGGATGTTTGGATGCTGACAGAGGAATAATCATTTTCCATAAAGATCATAAGAAAAAAGAATATAACTTGTTAGGACAGGTGACCAAAACATATACATTTACATGTATACATATATATATATATGTATATGTGTGTGTGTGTGTGTGTGTGAATATATAAAGCTTGTTTTGGAGTTGAACAATGGCTCTGCACTTCTCAACATCCAAGTATGTTCTTAAAAGAAATATTCAGAGTTTTGTCTCATGTCAAGAGCCATCTGGTATGGGACAGAAAAAAGAAGAAAATTAGAAATAAAACTTTACTTTTCTTCACATTTATTTTTGTCTCTATCATACCTTTCATTGAATATATATGTCTGCATATGTCTATATAAATAAATTTTAAGTTTTCCGCAATGAACAATGAATTTTCCTATAGCAATTTTTGAAGAATTTAAGAAGAAGATGGGGCCCCACAACAAAAACTCCACCTGGTTCATATGACATCATGATTCTGATAGGGCTACTATAAGACCTGTTTTGAGTACCAGCTGCTCAAGATGGTTCCAACTTGGTTAGCTGAAATCATGCACTTTTTTTTTTACAACATTCTGGTCATACCTCCAAATATGAACCTCAGAAAAACCCTATTGGATACTCAGAGAAGATTTGCAATTATGCCAGTCAGTAATCTTGGAACTTAACCATCATTTTACTTTCATATGATCCCATAGAAAGAACATCAACCCCATGACAGCTGGAAGTATTTCTAGAAGACGATGTTCCCTCTCCCTGTGACGTTTGTCCTCAGAGTTAGAGACATCATTTAGGGGTTGATTATAATTTTACAGGGTTTGGAGTTAAGGGCAAATTTTGTAGGCTCAGGGATCTCTTTGAAAAACAAAAGGGAAAATTTGAATGGATATTGGAATAGTATGAGCTTAGTCATAATAATAATAATAGTTAATAGAGTGAATACGTGTGAGCTATTGTTTATAGGCAATTTACATTGATATAAATTCTTATATATTGATATAAACTTAAATTATATTGGATATGTTCCTATTTTTGTCCACAATATTTGTATACCTAGGCAAAACTGTTTTGTCATATTGTATGCATGCATGCTTCTACTTTTGCTTAAAATATTTTTGTATATTGATACAATTTTAGGATATATTAATCATATTGCAATGTACATTTCTGCCTTTTATCATTTTACTTACATATTGTTTGCATTTTGACATCATTGTCTTCATTTGTTGCATATTTGTTTATTGTATAATACTATATGAAGTTTTAGTCTTTAAGCTATATAGGTATTAAGAATTATAGATCAATAGTCATCTATGTTTGTCATAATGTTTGACAATGTTAGGCTAATCAGGTTATTTAGATATAGAGAAATTGTATTCTGCATAGACAGGTTATCTTCAACCACTTCAAAGAGTTGTAGAATATGGCATTTAACTTACAGTTCTGTTGAAGTGAGATGCAATTGCTCTTGCAGCACTGATCAATTCCTCAGAGAATGCTGAGCACTGAAGACACTCCACTTGGAGTTTGTTTTTTTTCTTGGCACAATTGACCTTTGGGCAAATAACTGCCCATGCCTCAATCACTGACAAGGTAAATGGTATCTGGAAATGGATGAGCAGAACACAAGGAAAAAATGTAAAATCTTGCCAAGACAGAGTAAGATGGTTCGGAAAATTTTTCTGCCTCTGAATATTGTCTGTCAGTTATGCCAGGCCTTAGCCAATGTTGGTTGCTTCAATGTTGCAAATGAGACTTTGGGTGATTTCCCAGGTAGTCAATTGTCTCTTTCATTTATTATACATTTTTGGGAGTTGTTTGATTGTGCTTCCTGATTACTCAAGTACTATTTTTTCCCTTCTCAGATCTTCTATGGGTTTGAAGACTACATAGTTGTTGTTACTTTCTTCTCATGACTTGGCCAAGTTATTTATTATACAGGACTTAAACTCATTAGGATAAGTTAACTATTGAATATATTTGTTCTTTTTGTATATAATTTTGTACTAGACTTAGAACTCTCTTATTTAAACAAAAGGGCGAGTTGCTGTAGAAAATTCTTCAGCCAATGGCCTTTAAGTTACCTGCCCACAAGGGTGTGGCCTCTTATACTATATATTCCAATGTAAAGTGCACATCTAGCCTCTTTTCTGGCTGTGGGATTTGGTTGCAGTTCTCTGTTCCAGCAGAGAATATAGATTTGTGAGTCTACCTCTAAATAAATAACCCTCTATTATTCTCAATTCTCATCTAGTGTGGGATTTCTTTTAAGCATCAATTTTCACCCCTTCTCTCTGTCTCTCTCTCTCTGTTTCTCTGCTCTTTCTCCTTCTTCCCTTACCCCCTCTCCCCTTACCTCCAATAATCCTCTACATAAATATCTAACCTCACTCTGCATGGCATGCCTATCCATGTTTCTGACTCTTGTCCACTGTGTGGCTTCCTGCACAGGACCAGCCGCCTTTGGAGACATGTGGCATGGTCTCATGGTGTTCCCATCTGTCTCTCTCTCTTCATGGGACTCACTGCGCCTCATGGCCCACTGCAGGTATTTGGGAACTGTGCTGTCCCTGCCTGGAACTTTCTTCTCTTGGGACCCACTGCCCACTGCCTCCGCTTAAATACCTGCAGCATTTTTGCCACTGCACAGGGATCCAAAGCATTTTAACTTAATACATTATATTACTTGTTACATAAACAAGATTAAACAGAATTTCTTCACATACATCTCATTTGTCAGTCATATTTTTTCAGGGAGTTAAAGGGGATTTTTCAGTATAGAAAAGTCTTTCCAGATGGCTCTGAACTTTCTATAACTTTCCTTATTTTTCCCTTTTTTCTTGAAATTAAGAAATAATGCAAATTTATATAACTTATAATATCATTTTAGCAAAAAAAGATTCATATAGAGAGTCTGTGTGAATTTATTGACTTCCTAAAATATACTACTTTTGCCTGTAGTCTGTACTTATATGAGAAGACAAATTTGACAAGTAAATGACATGTTGTTCTTACACATCCTGGCTCCAATTGTACATTTTCCATACATTATTCATTGGAAGACAGATGATTGGTAGGTATAATTTCAGAAACCCTAATTATTTAATGAGTAATATCAAATGTATTATAACATAGTCAAATACTTCACATATTCCCAGGCCTATACATATACACAAAGCAAATAAAATTAATATGTTGAGGAGCTAAATCTTCATATTTACAATAGCACTTTTAATCACCAATTTATGGGATCAGTTAATGCTCATCAATTTATAAGTGGATACAGAATATGTGGTACATATATACAATGGTATACCACTCAGTCATAAAAAAGATATCATGCCATTTGCAATATGGTTAGTGTAACCAGAGATATTATGTTAAGTAAAATAAGATAGATAGTTTCAATGGATGTGGGTTCTGACACTAAATTGGAATCTGAAATGGTTGCTCTTAAAGTAGTTCTGAGCAGGTAGCTGCTTACTTGATGTTAGAAGCACAATGCATAGAGGAATGTAAAGCAATGTTGGTCAAAGACAGAGAGATTCAGTGAGGAAGAATAAGATTGCAAGATGTCCTGTGGAGATATGTGACTACAATTAAAAATTTACTGACATTTTTGTGAAAAAAAGAGATATTATGGAGAGATGAATGTCAGATTTTTATCAGTGGAGAAATATTACCTGTGTGAGAGTAACCTTTCATCAATTAGCTAGGTTTAATCTTTTTTATTTTAAAATACTGTTTTATAGATGGTAACAACATACATTATCTGCCAGTTTTAAAAATAACAAATACAAAAGGCTACTATATATATCTAAAGTACTAAAGTATTTTAGAAATACTTTGAGCACTTAGAAATGTATCTTCATTGATAGGTTACCTAGTCAGGGCAGTAGCGAGAGCACAGGCAAGTGCATGAAAACTCAAAAGAGTAAGCAAAATAGGCAAGGAAAGCCTGTCATTGGACCAACAACACAGTAACCACATGCAGTTTTAGCCAATCACAATATACCTGCAGTGACTGCCAGTTTCAAAGGGACCAACAGAAATGCTCCTGCTACATCTTAATTTCCCTAACCCCATAAAATACCAAAAACTTTTTACAATAAAAGCTTCTGCATTGGAATCTCCCAGAGTTCATGTCATCGCCTCTGCATCTTCTCACCCCCCCTGCCCGGGAAAACAAGGATATCACAACAGGCAGCAGCAAGAAGCCCACGATACTACAGTTACCTAATTAATATAGTGAGTGGTTTAAAAGTAAGCAATCTGAAAAGAAAGAAAATGAAAGGAAAGGAAGGAGAAAAATTTGTCATTCTCACTTGGGGACATTGCATTTTTTTTATTCAGATATGTCTTAGAAATCAAGAAAGGAGGCCACAAACTAAATTATAAATGTGATACTTGATATAGTCTAAGGAAACTGACATAGCATGTCTTCTCATTACATTTTCCTCATTTTAGGTGAAAAACAGGCTTTTTACCAACATATTTCACAGCAACTGTGGAGATCTTGAGACATAATGCCACTTTACGATGATAACTGCGTCCATTAAATCTCCTAAAATAAAATCTCCTAGTTCAGAAAGTATGAGTTCTATTTAGTTTATGTTATACTTAATGCATGGATAGGAATAAATATCAATGACCACAAAAAGATTACTCTGATGATAGCAAAATACATTGTCATATATAGCAGCATATGTCTTTCTGCAGTTGTTTGGAAATTTAACAGTAATGTGGTTGTAATTGATGCATGTTGATTGGCATATACAACATCTTACAAAAGAAATGATTATATCTGTCTTCCCTAACATGATATAAGAAATAGTCAAGCTTTACCTTCTTGCTACAACTTGACAACAAAAGACCTGGTGATACTGTGAAGGAAGTTCTATTCAAGAGAAAGATAAGCTATTGAATATAGCCATGGTGTACTTTCAATTTAAAACCCTGTTATTTACTTAGAACCACAACTGGAGCTATCTAGAAGATGCCAAGCATAGGTAGACCCTGGTGATTTCCCTGAGGCAGGTGCTGAACAGTGATTCACTATTTGCAAATGTAAAATTTTTTCAGCTAAACAGAGCAATTAATTTGTTACAAAATTATTCTAATTAATTTGAAAGATACAATGAATGGAAAAATGGAAATAGGATCTTTTCAAGTTTAAAGCCTGCCAGAAAAAAAGATAATGAGACCTTATGAGATTAGCAACCCCCTATGTTACCTCCATCTAATGTCATACCACAATCAGTGATTTCATAGTTCTTGTTCTGAATTACCTCAAGTATAAATTTATAGAATTAGATAAGTCATAATGATATTATTGAAGAGATTATAGTAAAGAAATATCTGAAAATATTTGTTACTTTTTCCATTTCTGTAATACCTGGCATATCATAGCAAAAAAAAGAAATACTTTTTTTCTATATCAAGATTACATATTTTAAGAACTCTGACAAGTGTGTTCACTGTGAGAACTAAAATTGTAGGAAGGAATGAAAAATTAAAAGCAAAATTAAAAAATAGAGCCACAAAAGAAAATTTTGGAAAAGTAGCAAGAATGAATGCCAAAAGTACTATGCTGAGGAAAAAATGTAATAAACATATGTTTTGCTAGAACTTAAACAAAATTTAAAGATGCAGAAGTCACAGTACTATGTTTTATGTGAATGCTTCATCAACTTTATCATTTGATAGTACTGACAATTGATTTTATTCTGGCATGGAACACTTCTAGAACTTGAAGAATATTAAATGATACATGGTTCAATCTACCTGCCACTTAGCATTCCAACTAAGAAATTGAAAAAGGCTAGGAGAATTTCTCTGTTATAAAACAGTTAATAAAAATATACATGATGATCATATATGTTGGTGATTTGACATAAAAAGAAGATTTTAAAGTAAATAATTTGCAATACTGATTGAATTTACTTGGTTTTATTTATACACAGAGAGAGAGAGAGAGAGAGAGAGAGAGAGATAAATGGAGGAAGAGAGCACAAAGGCATAAATTTGGGGAGACATATCAATGGAAGAAAAGCTGTTTGTGGGATGGAGCTAAGAAAATAAAGGTTTATATGAGAATGTTACCAAAGAACATTATGAACTTTAATGAAGTAGAAACTTAAAAAATTCTAGCACATATTTGCCAAGGATAATTTTATATTAGTTACATTTTATTTGTTGTGACAAAATAACAGACATTTTGAAGACTAAAAAGTGTATTTCATCTCACAAGCTTTCAGTTGGTACAATCCACTACGACAAGGAAGGCACAAAGAAAGGATGTAGCTATTCCCTGTGCATTTGCAATCAAGAAACCCAAAGTAGACAAAAATAGGGCAATGTTATAAAATGTCACAGTCCACACTCAGTAACTGACTTCTTCTTTAGAATACTCACCTGCTGAATGCTTGGCATTCTCCTCAGTCAGCAACACAATTCGAGACCAAATGTTCAAACGCATGAGCAGATGTTCATAAGCATATAACATAAAATTCACTAGCAAGCATTCATAACAATAGAAGACAGGTGTTTATGTTGGACTCTCTTACAGAAAGGGAACACCCAGTAGGTCTGTTTACATTAATAAATTTCCCTGTTTAGGTCAATTAAGGGCAGTATGGGCCAGCTCTACCATGGTGGGTTACCACCAATTGCTTTTAAGTTAGTTTGAAATGAGGAGAAACAATTTAACCCAAAAAAGAAATTAGGGTTAATGAAGTAGATGAAAGACCTGCACTAACCTATTTAAGTTCTTCCAAACAGAAGCAAGCTGGAGAACACTCCAGCGAAAGATGTGTTGTAGACACAAATGTACAACAGCCTGATTTAATTCACAAAGATAACTAAACGACCAGAATGTTGACTGCATGGCATGCTCTCTAAGTCGGTCTTCAGGGACTGATGGGGTACTTATACTGAGTATATGAGGATCTATTTGATACCTTTGCCAGAGGAAGTCCATTTTGTTGGTTATAATTCTGATTCTTTGTATTTAGTTTTTAATAATCTCATTTCTTAGAGTCTGCCTTTCATTGAGGATAAATAACTTAGCAGAAAACATGTCCTCCTAGAATTAAATACTGAACATGGAAAATAAGACAGACTCATGTGCAATTAGTTTTAGTACTGAGAGGTGGAAAACTTATGAATGCAGTATTAATAATATTGTTACAAGAAAAGAACAATATTGCAATTTGATTAATGTAAAGGAATGATGAGGCCTTGTATCTTTAGGTGGGATGAGGATGGGAAACCATTACCTTGGATGTACAAAAGAGAGTTGGGTTAGCCTTGGTTCTGATTATAAAGTATCTAGGCAGAGAATATATTAGTGAAAAGTATACCTTTAAATCTTTAATTTCTTGAATGAGCATTTTGTTTATATCCTTTGGACCCACAAATTAAATTTCTTGCTGGTCATGTTTCCCTGTAGTTTAACACTGTGCCCCAACTCACTGAGACTATGATCTCCTTTATTTTTTCTTTCCTTCTTTAATTTGTTTAATTGGAAAAAACTATGCAAGTTTGTCATCAGGTTTGTAGATCCTCTCCTAGGTCACATCCAAGTTATTGTTGACCTTATTAGAGATTTCTTTCAGAATCCATTCATTACAGGTATCTACAGGCTTCAGTGACTGTAAGATTAATTTGTTGGAGGCTGTGTGAGTTGCCACAGGAAACAACTAGTGTTCAGATGTCAACCCATGAAAACAATTGATTCTCTGGTGGAGGAGAATCCCATCTGGAAAAGACCTGTCAGATCACTGACTCTCAAAACTGCTCCTGTCTGTAAGTTCACATGTTCAAAAGCAACTATTTTGTCTCCCTAGTAACTGCAATGTAGGATGTAATATCATAGGATGTGTATTTGCAATCTCATTATTACATCTCAATTGTAGAGACACATATATCCATGGGTGGTCAGGAAGATGACTTCTCATTAATCTTTATAATTTTTATGTACAGAGAATACACTAGGATATGAATCATAACTAGATCTATTGTACCAAAAGGACTATAAGACACTTGAAAGCCTGCTTTGTTCCTTTTACTTAGACTAACAAATGAAAACAACAATTTCCTCCCTGTGGTCACATTTTGTTTGTGCTCTAACAAATAAAGCTTGTCTGGAGAGCAGAGTGTGGAGCTAGCCACTAGCTAACCATAAAGGCCGGACAGTGGTGACACACACCATTAATCCCAGCACATGGGATGAGGAGAGAGGAAGTGATAAAACAAGGCAGAGTCAAGAACTGGGACCTTTTTTTTTTTTTACTGAGAATTTGGAGAGGTAAGAGGTGGTAGTGGCTTTCTCCTTTGTCTCTCTGATCTTTCATCACTTACTCCAATATTTGACTCTGTGTTTTAATTATTAAAACTAATAAAAAATCAAGGTACATCTGGTACCCAACTTTTGAGGCATGAATTCACAAAAAAGCCACTTGCCTGTGGCTTTGCAGGCACCTACAGAGGCCTTAGTTGTACTGAGGACTGTCAACAAAGTCACCACCTTGCTAGGTTGTTATTAGTCTGTTTTGTTTTTTCTTAAGACTCTAAGTGAGTAAATTTTTTTTCTGTTTTAGCCTCTGAAGCAAACTAAATAAGCATTTTGACTTGAATGCCACAGCAGTTACCCACTTTCACACATTTCCCCTTTGACTTCTTTTCTACTGGTGGGTTGTAGACTCTCCATGGATCCCTTCTTGGTCCACTGCCAAACTGGGTAGCTGCCTTAAAACCCTCTTGGGCTTTTACTTCTCAAATATCACATTTCATCATCATCTGAATTATTATTGTCACTGGATTTGGTGAGAAAAATAATAATTCTATAAAAGTGGAATTAGTTAAAATAAAGGGATTTTTTTCCAAGTTAAAAATTAGAAAAGTATTGCAAAGGAGAATGTTAGGTCTCTGTATGATTATGCAATGCATGATTTAAATTTGGAACAAGTAAATCAAATGATATTCAACTTAACTGGGTTTGACATAATGTCAATTATCATTTTGATAGCCTTTATTGTTGGTTTGACAATTCTTTGTTTATCCATTAAAAACTTGTTTTATATGAATTTCAAGATATAGGCCTTAGAAAAATTTATTAGAAAAGATTATAGAGATATTCATAACCAGACAAAGGAATACAAAGGAGAACCAATTTCAACATTACACTATATGGTTAGAGAAGAAAAGACTAATATTTTAAAAGAATCAGCTTAATTTATCCAGTCACTTTATAGGGAGAGAATTGAAAAAGTAGGAAAGAAAATTGAGACATTTACTAAAGTTATACAGGACCCAAAAGAAACTTTTCTGATTTCTTGCAAAGATTGATTTCAGCAGTAAATAGAATGATACCAAATTTAGAAGCTATACAAATAATAATTGAAAATGCTAATGCACAATGAAAAAGCACAATTAGACCAATAAAGAAAAGAACAACACCCTTGGAGGAATGGATCTGAAATAAAATCAATATGGAATCTCATGACACTGATAACACTTGAATAGGAGAGGTGATTTCTAGAGGTTTGAAGAAAAATTGAAGCATCAAGTTTTTCACGGGGGGTAAATAAGGTCACCTAAAAAGGGACTGTAAATAGGGAATTCCTAGAAACAGTTTTTTTCTATGCATAATCTATTCAGAATTTATCTCCCTTCTGAGTTGTGCAGAAGGTGTGGAAAAGGCAGGCTTTATACTAATGAATGTAGAATGGCAAATGACACTCAAGGTAATCCTCTACCATTGGGAAACACTTAAAGTGGCACTCCCAGGCTTCATGTCAAATTTGGTTTAGTTGTTTCCTGTCAACCTGAAGAAAATTACTTCTTAGAGCAACTGAAAAATCTAATTCCTATTTAAAAAAAAATCATACTGCCCTGGATTGCAGAACAGTTATAAAAGAAAGAACAAAAAATTTCAGAAGAAACCATAAATCAGAATTGATAAAGATTAGATTTAAACAAGAGACACCTCAAAATAAGATGAACTAAGAGTTCATCATACAGCTTGGACATTCAGTATAAACAAACTTATAAACCTAAATGTGTTTCATTTGATCAGATACAACATGACAAAAGGGAACTCGCCCAAAATCAGCACTGGAGCAAAGTGTTGTTTTTGTCTTTTTATGAGAATAAAGGCATTCAGCTAAGGCATCTGAAGGCCACTGGACAAATGAGACATCAAAGGGAAAAAGAAAAATCATCCATAAAATATATTCCACAAAAAAGTACATGGGCCAATTGGTGTACAACATTTCCAACAGGATAAAATTTCATGAATCTTCCCAAATGTTTGTTTCTACTGTTCTCTACAGACATATAATGCGAGTGACCTTTTTGTAACTTCAGTCAAATTACAAATTGAAGTTGACTTTGAAGTTTGAGTGTGGCTCTCCCCCCTCTCCACTCTCTAAAAAAAAAGTCTGTTAAAGTAAAATCCAAAATCTCTATTTCATGTCAGAAGTGCCACTTGATATGGGACAGATGAAAATTCAAAATTAAGGGACTAGTGTGTTCCACTAACCTCCTAATTCTTTGATTTTATTTTGTCTCTTTAACAACTTTTTTTAAGGTATAAATATTATTTCAAAGTTTATAATATTAATATATGTATATTAAACTTTTGTCATGATGATAGTGATCACATAGAGTCTGAATTCCAGAAAAAGGCTTCATCTAGCTTTCTGTACATGATTTCAGGTTTGGGTCTCAATCTGGTAACTAGGATTTAAGTTTTTGTACACTGGATATATATCATGGTGTATGGTCCTTTAACATCTTTCAGATCTGCTGCATATGACATTTAAGTTGTTTAATTTTCCTACAATGAACCAAAACAATGCCTAACAGTAAACTCTGAAGTATACAAAAGGAGGCTGGGACCCTGCAACCAACAACTCCATCTTGACTATGATAATGGCATGAATCTAGCAATTACCAATAAAAGTTGGCTTTGCACTACAATCTGCACAGGAAAATTGTGAGGTAGCTAACTAAGATCATCCAGCCTACTCTAGCCAGGACTTGAGACAAGCCAGGCACTTTCCAATTATGCAGAGACTGGACAACAAATGATAAAACTATCTCTACCAGGACTTGACAATTAACCCAAAATTTTCTTTGCAGGATTCCCCAAAGTTGCTATCACTTCAAATAGCAGGAAGTAGATTTAAGAATATGATGCCTACATTACCAAGTGGTTAGATAGACAGTTTTGTGTCCTTCACTGGGCTACTGGTATTTGCCATTATTTAAGGTGATTGTTTACAAGTTGTTATTGGTAATGGTTAGGAAAGAGCTGAGCAATGGATTTCTTACTTTGAAAAGATAAGGGGGGTATAAAGACATGATAGGATATAAAGGTTGATTATTGAGTCTACTCAAAAAAAGAGGGCAATAGATATGATAGGATAAAGGTAGATTATTGAATCTACTTTTAAACCCCCAAAAGCTACTAGTTTTAAATATTTTACATTGATAGGATTTCTGTATATTGATACAAATTTAAAACCTTAGAACATACTGTTTGTTAGAACATACTGTACATACATTTCTAATTTGTTCAAGGTTATTTAAAATGCAATGCTCATTTTAAGATGTACTAAAAATTTCTATTCCTTGAAAGTTATTATTTCCTACTATTTAGGATGATAAGTAAATGCAAGTTAGTAATTAGTTACCTATTGCAGTAGAATTTGCAATCATATTAGTTTTTTTTTCCAGGTCAACTAGATACATTTTACATGGACAGGTTATCTTCAAACACTTCAGAGATCTACAGAATATGACATTTAAGATGTTTTAATAATATAGGTTCTTTTTATGACTATGAGACATGTCTACTCTTGACAGCACTAATCTACATCAGAGATGATAAAGGTCACTGAAGAAACTCTTCATGGACTTCCCATTCTTTGTTTCAAAAGTAAGTCACTGGAAAAAAATGTTCTTGCTTCAACTGCTGACAGTATGCTGTCCAAATTGGACAAGGAGGACACAAAAGAAAAGGATTTCCAATTTTTTCCCAAGAGAAGTTAGAGCAGCCCTTCAGAATATCCTGTTTCATAGAAAAGTGAGTCAGATATTCTAGGCCTGTAGGTCAAAGATAGATGCCCCAATGTTGCAGAGAAACCTTGGTTGACTGTCCAGAAAGCCAGCTGTTTCTTTCATTTCTCATAATACTTTTTGGAATTTGCTTATTTGCCCTTCATGCTTACTCAGCTAATAATATTTCCTTCTTGAGTTTTTGATGGGGTTGAAGACTAATAGTTATAGTTTTCCTTGCTAGAAGATTCAGAAAAGAAATTCACTAATGAAATGTAAGTATATAAAGTTGCCCTTCCCCCCATCCTCCCCACTCTGATACTCCCAACTTTTGTCTGGCAATCTTGTCTGCTTCCAATTTCCAGGAGGATCTATATATGTTTTTCTTTGGGTTCACCTTATTACTTAGCTTCTCTAGGATCATGAAATATAGGCCCAATATCCTTTGTTTATGGCTAGAATCCACTAATGAGTGAGTACATACCCTATTTATATTTTTGGGTCTGGGTTATTTCACTCATGATAGTGTTTTCTACTTCCATCATTTGCATGCAAAATTCAAGATGTCATTGTTTTTTACTGCTGTGTAGTACTCTAATGTGTAGATGTGCCACATTTTCTGTATCCATTCTTCCATTGAGGAGCATCTAGGTCACTTTCAGGTTCTGGCTATTACAAATAATGCTGCTATGAACATAGTTGGAAGGGGGGATGGGAAGAGTGGAAATTTTGATTGTTATTTATAAAAATTCAATAATAAAAAAGATATAAGAGATACCAAATAAGAAGCTAGAGCTAATAGGCCAAGCAGTGATATAAATAATATGGTTTTCGTGTGATTATTTTGGGTCTGAGCTACTGAACTGCCAGGAACCAACAATCAGCCTCCTTACAACAAATCTATGAATAAGATATCATCTAAATGGAACAGAAGAAGACTTTATGATTCACAATCTAACAACCTGAACTGGAGATATACTTGAGGAGAGAATTCAGAGAGGTGGGGCAAGAACATTTTTTTTGCAGTGACTTACTTTTGAAACAAAGCAGGTCCAGTGTTATTGGGAAAACAGGGTACAGAGACTAGGTCATCAGAGATAACAGGTACACTTTTTGTCCCACTCCTTCTTGGAAACTGTTTTCCTGTAAGGAGATGTAAATGTTGGGGCCCAGGAGCTCTACAAAGAGATACAGGGAGAATAGAGTATCAATGAAGATTTACAAAGAACAGATAGTTTTAAAAGACCTATATGCTATACATCTCTTTAAAACCCATGCTTGTGTAGAATAAAACTGGAAGTCAAATGGCAACCCAAGGAGACTTTGAAGAGAGCAAGACACTGAAAAGAGGATTTTTAGAATGTATTAATGATGTATTAAAATTATACAGTACTAGTGGTTTTTTTGACAATCAAAAATGTGTATATTGTTGCAAAAGATTAAAAGAGATTTTTAGTAATGCAAGTTAGAATAAAAAGTGAGTTAAGTACAACTTTTCAGACTCAGACAAATAGGATAGATAATAGAGTATTTTCTCTGAAATTGTAAAATATTTATGGACTAGACATTGTTGGTGTATTTATTGCTTATATATGTTGTATATAGTTATTATACTCATTACATATAGTTTTTTATATTGATTATAAATTTTTATTTTAGATTAGAAAAGGAAAATTTGATGATATTTTGTTTGTGCTCTAACAAATAGCTTGTCTGGAGACCACAGTCTTAAACTAGCCACTAGTTAAACATAGAGGCAGGGAGTGGTGACACACCTTTAAAACCAGCACCTTAGAGGAGGAAACAGGAACTGGTATGAATTCAAGGAAAGAGGAAGAGATAAGGTAGGAAAGAGAAAGGAGCTTGGTCTCCTTTTGGCTGAGTAGTTGGTGAGGAAAGAGGTAGCTGTGGCTTTCCCCTTTATCTCTCTGATCTTTTATCATTTAACCCACTATTTTACTCTGAATTTTTATTATTAAGACCAGTTAAAATTCCTACTACACTTCCTAGTCTAAGCTGCAAAGTATCAGCTCATTTTTCTCAAAGAACAAGTTCAAACTAGACTAAATCTTTCTGTAAATTGATCATAAGTTAAGATCTTTACAGATATACTCAAGGACAAAGTCACAGAAGTCCAAACAAGGTTATTAAAACAAAGCATCCTAAAATACCAAATTTCTCTTACTAAACTTGACAGAGCACGGGCCAGCAGCAACTTCCTACTGAATTCCTTAGCAATTAACTCTATACACAAACTTCTAATCACAGTTTATGATTACAAAACTCCAAGTTCAGCTAACTAACCATTGATTACTTAAGACCCAAGTAACAATCATTTAACTTAGGCAAAAGCCAATTAGTCTTATATCCAGCTACTTTAGGTGAACTTTCAGAATTAGCCTGGGCTATAAGGGATGGTCTGGCCTTGCAATCAAAATTACAAGTTTTCCCCCCTTTTTTATGTTCTGGGGTTACAAACAGGATAAGGGAATAAATTTTTAGTATTGAGATGTTTCAATATTTCCCCTGGAAAGGTGTCAAGCATCATGTCCCCACCTTTAAGTTGCCATGGTAAGTGGTTCTATTCCTTATTGCTTACCCAAGGAATGCACCTGGACCATAAGATATAAATAACTCTTTCAGAATTTTTTCTTATTGGCTCAGTCTTCTTATACAAAAGTGGTTTTAAGTTAGGAGAACACAGAAACAGGAGAAAATTGATACAGAGAATTGAAAAAAATGAGAAGTAAAAGGAATTAGAAAATTAGAAGACCGAAAAATTTACAGAATAATAAGGAACATAACCTGAACATTTATTCCATACCCCTCAGATGGAAAAAAAAAAAGCAAAAAAACTTAAGTTCAGTTTTGCTACACTGTAGATCTTTTCTTTGAACCTTGGTTGCTGCCTTGAGAACTGCTCTTTCGGGCTACTAATATTAATTAACATGCTGAATATTATAAGACACAATGATTTGTTATGGTATATCATACTCATTTGATCCCGCATCAGTAAAGCATTTATCTCACCATTTTTACTTGCTTTTCTGTGATCCTGTATATCATTTTTTCCTCAAAATTGAAAACAGCAACTTGGATATTTCACAGAAGTACAGATAAGTTTTTATTTTCAGAGTTGATATGTAAATGGAATCAGATAGTACGTAATGAAAAAAAAATCTCAGCTTAGATGAATATTTGTTTGGTAACCTATATTTTTCTATATTAATGTATCATAATAATATTATTCATTCATCTAATATTGAATTTTATGATGCTGTCAATTCGGACTGCTAGAAATAATCTTATACAATGACTTATGCCTGTATATTTCAAAGTATATATTTTTTAAAATTTCCATTGAATAAAGATCAAAGAGTCCTAGTCTATGTTTAATAATGTAAGAAATTAAAAATTATTTTCATTCATTACTATACCTAATATAGTCTCACAGTCAGTATTTAGTACTTGAAGTTGCTCTTCATCTTGGAAAATAAAATTATAAAAACAGTTTCTAAGTTAACTTAAAATTTCTGAATATAGATTATATCATAGATATTTAAATTTACAATTTTTTCATAAATAATCACACTGGAGTTTTTAATGTGTTTTAGTAAATTGTCTAATTTTTATTATATAAATTTGACCATTTTAAAAGATCACACTTTAGTGTCTTATTATGAGATCTTTGTATGTTCTGTAATTATATACATCAGTATACATGAAATAAATATAGTTTTCAAGCTATATCTTACCTTGTTTGAGGAGACAGCTTGTTTGTTCTTGGATGCTTAGCCCTGAAATAACCACACAGAAACTGTATTAATTAAATTACTGCTAGGCCTATTAGCTCTAGATTCTGATTGGCTAGCTCGTGCATCTTAATTTAACCCATTTATGTTAATCTATATATTGCCAAATTGTAAATAGATCCTTAAAATAAATCCCACACTAGCTCAAAATTGAGATTAATAGATGGTTATTCATTTAGGGGTAGACTCACACATAAGTATGTTCTGTTTGAATGGAGATCATAAAACAAATCCGGCAACAGGAACAGAGAGGCTGAATGCAAGCTCTACATCATCATATGTAAGAGGCCAAGTCCCAGTGGGCAGGTAACTAATAGCTGTAACACTTCCTACAGCACCTCCCCATTTTATTTAAATGAGAGAGTTCTGAGCCTAATACAAAATTACATACATTAAGAACAAACATATTCAATAATTATCTTATCCTAACTAGTTTAAGTTATATAATAAATTACTCAGCCAAATCATGAGCGGAAATAAGTACAACTATCTAGTCTTCAACCCCATTGAAGATCCGAGATGGGAAATAATAGCACTTGAGTAAGCAGGAAATGCAATCAAGCAACTTCCAAAATGTGCAACAAATGACATAGACAACTGCCTACCTGGGCAATAACCCAAAGTCTCATTCTCAACATTGAAGCAACCAACTTTGCTAAAGCCTAGAGTAACTGAGGTACCATTTTCAGAGGCAGAAAAATTTTCAAAACCGTCTTATCATGTTTTGGTAAGATTTGGCAGTCCTGCTTGTTCATTTCTGGATATCATGTATCATGTCAGTGGTTGAGGCAGGGGCATTTCTTTGCCCAAAAGGAAAACAAGCTTCAAGTGGAGTGTCTTTGGTGCTCAACATTCTCTCGGGAATAAATCAGCGATGCCAGGAGCAATTGTGTCTAACTTCAACAGAACCCTAAGTTATTTAAATACTACAGCTCTTTGAAGTTGTTTCATATTACCTATCTATGCAGAATATAATCTCCATGTATCTAAATAACCCAATTAGTCTAACTAAAAGTATGACAAACATAAATGACTAATGATCTTCTTAATACCTATATAACTTAAAAACTAAGACTTCATATTAGAATATTATACAATAACAATTGTACAACAAATGGGGACAATGACCTCAAAATGTAAACAATGTATAAGTATCTTGATCAGAGGTAGGAATGTACATTGCAATATGATAAATATATATTAATATATAAAAATGTTTTAAGCAGAGGTAGATAATGTATGCAAATAATATTCAATATAATGTAACTTTATATTAATACTTAAAATCTATACCAATGTAATTGCCTATAAATAATAACTCACAAGTATTCACTCTAT
>LOEQ01010486.1:19984-36372 GCA_001685075.1 Bramus lutescens | reverse complement strand
GCTGGATATAATGGGCCAGGCAGTGCTTAAATGAATACAATTGGTGTGTTGTTACTTCGGGGTATAAGCTAGCCATGCGGGAGCCAGGATGAAAAGCAGGGCCCGCTCCCCTCATTACTACAGCTAGTCTTGTCACATTGAAGGCAAATTCCATAATGAATTTCTTCAATGCCCATCAGCCTCTCTGTAGTGTGGAAGTTCTATACATGATGTGCTTTTATTGATCAATGAATAAAGAAGTTGCTTTTGGCCAATGGCTTAACAGAATATAGCCAGGCTGGACAAGATAGATATATAGAAAGAGTAGGTGGAGTCAAAGAGATGCCATGGAGCCACCAGAGGGGAAAGATGCGAGCTGCTAGCTGGGAACCTTGCTGGTAGGCCACGAGCCTCATGGTTAGATATAAAATAATAAAAATGGTTTAACCAAAGATTTAAGAGCTAGTTAGCACTTAAGTAACTGGCCAAGCAGTGATTTAAATACTATGGTTTCTGTGTGATTATTTTAGTTCTGGGTGACAGGGAATGAACAAGCGGCCTCCTACTACAAATAGGCACCCCACATGGGTCAACTAAATCCACTTAAAACCTGAGAGAGTTTGGGAAGGAATTCTAGACACACAAACAAAACAGAGTTTAATGCAGTTTCTTGCTCTGTTTGCTGGCAGCAAGCAGAGATGTGGCTCCTTTAAGAGGTTTCCTGACTCAGCTTTAGTGATAAGAACTGTGAGGTTCCTTTAAGGGAAGGCTTCCTGATTTGTGCTAGTTATAGGAACAGCTCAGGATCTTTTTTTTTGGGGGNCCGCCATCCACTTCAGTTCTGGATGCTTATGTGCCCACTCGTCATCAAGAGGAAAGTAGCTAAGACCATGCCCAGGGCTCAGAATTCCCCCACGTGGGCAGGCAGCGGGATCAAGTCTACTAGGCTTACACAGGCAGGAGAACAGGAATGATTCCTGCCACCATACACAGAGATATTTCCAGGCCTCGCACTGCTCTACATAGCATATTTAGCTATTACTCAGATAAAAAGAGTTTATGTGCTGCACACTGCTTCTCAGAGTTAAAGTGGTGAGTGCGGCTCCTACCTGGCTTTCCCAGAGCTGGTGATTATGGTACCTCCACCATTTTGAAAGGCGGAGAGAGGCAGAACCAACACCCAGGGCCAATGAGATCAAGCTGCTTACCATTTTGAAAGGTCTCCAGGACAGAAAAGGATTACAGGTATGCAATAGGAGAGATTGAGGCATAGAAGACCTCTAAATGAGACACAGTGTGTTTGAAGAATGTACCTAAGCTTGAAAGAGAGAAGAAAAAGAGTAAAGAGACAGTAAATGTAACATTGGATGTACACTGCCAAACGTTGGACACCATCACGTAAATGGAGACTGTGCATTCATTTCCCAGTTACCCAGACCCAAATAATCACAAAGAAACTATATTAATTACAAGACTGTTTGGCCAATGGTTCAGGCATATTCCTAGCTAACTCTTACATGTTAAATTAATCCATTTCTACTAATCTGTGTATCACCATAGGGCTGTGGCTTATTAATAAGGTTCCAGCGTATTTTTCTTTTATCAGCTACATGGCATCTGCCTGACTCCTTTTCCCCCCTGCATTCAGTTTAGTTTTGTACCTACCTACATTCTACCCTGCCATAGGCCAAAGCTCCTTCTTTATTAACCAATGGTAATAAAACATATTCACAGCATACAGAGGGAAATCCCACATGACATCACATCATACAAGGTAAACCTTCCAGAATGAAACACTATGTCTCTTTAGAAATAAACAGCTTTAGCTGAAATTCAAAAAGTTCTACAACAAAGAGTATTATATCCCATAAATTATTCTATAGCTTCTGTTTTTTTATGTCTTGTAATTTTCCAGCATGGTGGAATTAATGTTTTAGAGATTTTCCACCATGCTTTGTAGGTCTCAGCACAATGATCACTTTGTGCTTAAACAAGGTATGAATTTTATTTTTTGCTAGAGAGGGTAGAGCCTTTGTAGGACCTTGTGTCTGTTCAACACACCTCTCTGTCATCGTTATTAATACTGAAGAGTGAAGTGACAATGACGTGATCACAGAATGCATTCTCACACATTCCTGGTCACCATGGTTAAAGGCACAGGAATCCCATGGCTTTGGATTTCAGAGGGCAACTTTATAAGTTCAAAATCTTTTCATGAATGAACTAAGGAAACAAATGGCAGTGTGGGATTCCAAAAATGATGGGAACACTGTGGGGAAGCAGAGAAGAAACACAAAACATGTAGTAACAGCCATGATCAAGAAGAAAGAAAGAATCAGTACGCATGTTTGGACTCCCTCTCTTCTTTGTACAGTCAAGGACAAGAATCCAGAGAATGGTGCTGACTCCTTTTCTGTTTCTTTGTTTCTTGAGGCAGGGTTTCCTCTGTGTAACAACATTAACTATCCTGGAACTCAATTTGTACACCAGGCTGACCTCGAACTCACAGAGGCCCACGTGCTTCTGCCTCCCAAGTGCTGGGATTACAGGTGTGTGCCACCACTGCTCGACGGTGCTGACTCCTTTTGACACCACTATCACAAAGGGCTTTTTCTAACTCTAATAGTAGATTAAAAAGCACCTATCATCCTTAATGGCAAAATGTTAAAAACTTGTTTCTGACATCAGATATGGGTCAATGATGTCATTTTTCCCACTGTCACTCTGATTTATACTGTCAAACCTAGGCACACTGTAAGAAAGAGAAAGAAGATTGGTGTTATGCATATTCAAACACATATGATTAGGTGTGGTCAAAATGCCAAATAATATACTTAAGATTACAAGAATTAAAGCAATTTTAGTGGAATGAAAACTATCAGTATTCAAGGTCAAGTACATTTCTCTGTAGCAGCCACAAATGAAACATTGCACAATCACAAAATGAAAAGCACTTGATTGTAGCTTTCATTCAACAAATTCTGTGTATCTTTGATACTTTTCTGATGCTTATTAAAGAGCAGTCTACAGAGGAGAATGATGCTTTAAGTAAGGAAAGTTGTACTACACCTGCTAGAACACTGAGCCTTCTTACTGTTAAGGTTTGCCATTGAAATTCTCAGATGTAATAGCTCTCTTTGGTCCCTACGGTGGGATAAAAACTGACAGTGATGTTCACTTCATTTTCTCATCATTGCAAATAGTTGAGTTTATCATTATCAATTTTTCAAGTTAGCACCATTCTTAGTTTTCTCACAAAGATGGCCCAATCCAGTTTAATGTGTGCTTGTTCTCTTCTATACAGTTTTACATGATTTTTTTGTTAAAATAAAAGCCTTTTTATGTAGTTCAATACTTCTGGGACAATATAAGACCTTATAAACTTTTCATACAGTGTAAAGAGAGAAACAGGTCATGCTGGGATTTAATGTGAAAGATAGCAGAGAGAAAACACAATTCTAATTTACCCTCCACCTGTATTTAAAACTATAAATAAGGCCATGTTTTTACTTGTACTGTTCCATATGAGAGAAAAGAATATAAAAGGTCTCAGAGATTTAAATATATAAATATATCTTTCAGTTAAAATATTATCTTCCAGTTGTGAGCTGTTCTGTATAGCATTTAATAAAAAGCTTACTAGGTCAGTATTTAGACTTACACCTGCTTATTAGCCTTCAACAGTAAACTTTTCTATCTCTATTTTCTGACTCAAAACTTGACTTTGGTTCTTGTAGATTGTGACAAGACATTAGTATCCACCACCAACAATGTGTTGGTTTTTCCCAACAACTGGTTCTTAAGAATGATGATGGGAAACATCATTTCAATGATGGAGAATAGTCATGGCTACGTAGTCCTACATTACAAAAGAGGTGAAATTTGACAGCATTTGACTGCTCTCTGGCATAAGCTAGACAAAATATATTAGCAATTGGATGATTTTAGCTTGTTCTCTGTGGCCATCTTTCCCATCAGGGTAAAGAAGGGAAAGTTGGCAAGACACTACTTAAGCAAGAACCATGTGGTTGAAATGTCCACAAGTTATTAAAACAATGGGTCACAGCTACAAAGGGAGTTCTACACCTATTTGTAAAGTACACTGGCCTGCGCTTGATTTCAATCTGATTATGAGCTTTGGAAATTTACATTTCAAAGAGAGGGACCTGTCCCAGCATTCAGGAGAGACAAAGCCTTGTTCATACTGATTAGTGCAGAATTCAAACTTGTGATGTGTACAGACATTCACCAAAATAAAATTCTTAGTAATTATGCAAAAATTAGAATACAGACATAAGTGGCTTGCTAGAACATTAAAGGGCCAACTTGTTTGATTTTAATAACGTCTAGATAGCTAAAGAGAGCTCATGTCGCTCCCTGCTTTCAGAAAAGAGTGCCATAGCAATTTAAGGATAAAAGAAATGATAATAATAAGGGCATTGAAAGGTGCATTGAGGACTGTATCCCTCCAAATCACGTTCTCATTAGGAAAGACTTGCACTGCATATCATTTTGCACCAGTTTTGGAAAGTGGGCTGAGCTGAAAATCAGTTTCACTTTGCTCTGGAGAAATTAAGATTTAAAACCCCAGTTGGAAAAAAACAAAACAAAACAAACAAGCAAAAGAAACAGAACTATGTACAGCCTTCATTTTTAAGGACACCTCTAGCATCAGCCCTAACCACAAAAGGGTGAATGGTGAGGAAACACAGAAGAGCCTATTGTTTGTCCAACTCTGAAAGCAGGAAGCAATGATCCCACTGGACAGAGTCTAGCTTAGCTCCAAACCCTGTTTCCAGATGAAAGGGCCCTGGAGAGGCAGACTTTTGCTTTGCTTTGTTAAGCAAATGATGGGCTTACCTCCAATGCCTCATCCAGCTGACATTGTCCTTTGTTCTTTCTGTTATGTCTGAGCCAGTTTCAGGAGCAAAAGGATGTTTGTTGTTTCAGAACTAGATGCTCTGAAGGAACTTTGGAAACCAAATAGTCCCAAGAACATGCTCCTGCATATCAATGTCTCCAGCACTCCTCTGGCTTTCACAGATAATTCAAGATTACATAAATATGTCCTAAAATATCTGCCTATTTTATCTCTTACTATAGCGCTTGCATTTTAAGCAAGTAAACTAACATCATTTTAACAGCCTGAAAATCATGAGGCAAAAAGTTAAATCGAGTCTTATGAAAGGAAAAAACAGAATGAGTCTAATTATTCTGTATTTTGAGAGGGAAGGCACCAAAAAAGAAAAGGACTATGGTGATTGTGGAAGACAGAGAGTAAAAAGTGAGAGACACCCCAAATCCAGAGAACTAGGATATAACAAAATGAAAGATAGAAATGTTAAATTACACAGTGAGAAAAGTAGAACACACCCGGTCGTTCTTTCTAACCTACCTCTCTTGTGTCAGAAGGTCTATTAACAACTGCATGAGTGCTTTAATCAGGACCAAAGGACTCTCTGGGAAAAAAAGGCCCTAGAGCAGTGATGCTCAACCTTCCTAGTGCTGTGATGTTTTATACAGTTAGCTCTTTAGATTGTGGTAACCCCCAACCATAATATTATTTCCATTGCTACTTCATAACTATAATTTCATTACTGTTATGAGTAATAATGCAAATGTCTAATTGCAACCTCCATGAAAGGGTCATTTGATGCCAAAGTGGTCTCAACCCACAGGATGAGAATCACTGCCTTAGAGAATTCCAAGCCTATCACAGATCAGAATGCTCATACTCAAATTATAAGACTGGGTATAGATACTAAGAGGACAAAACATCTCCAGATCGTAGACCTATGTCTCAGTGTGACAAACTTGAGCATGACTCATTTTTGTGCAATTTTTGATGCATCTAGTATTTTTTTATTTTCCTAACTCATCTTTCCTTTATGCATTATTGACTCCATGATTCCTCCTTTCGCGTTCCTTTCACTTATCTGACTGATTATTCTGACATATGTTTTCTCGAATCTTAAACTTAGGATCAAATATTTAATATTCTGGATATGCCTAGCAAAAATAAAATATCAACTAAAGTTTCATTTGTTTAGAAATTAATGGCCATTCTGACATTATATTTGTGCATTTTTTTCCTAAGAGGAATAACTTGAACTCATTCATTTTCCCTGTGTTTTCAGAGATGTGTTCATGATTAATGGGGAACTAGACTAAAATAATTTGCCTTCCTAGAAAAAGATCCCCAAATTTCTCATTTTCAGATCTTGGATTGTGATATATGAAACCTGAAAGTGTTTGTGCTTGTTATCAGTACACAGTATTATAACCATTTCATTTGCTTATTTCAAATCGCCCATTGTTTTTGTTGACAATTACAATTTAGGTGTAAACTAAATTATACTATACACAAAACTTATTGATAATTATAATTGGATGCTGGCATGAAAGAATCAATTCTTTATTCATCTTTATCCACAATTCTCAAGATGTGAGTTGTATAAGCTAATTTCAGCCTTACTTCATAGACTAGACAGCACATTATGTGAAGTTTCACCCCTGTTCCCTATTGCTTTATGACTCTCTTCTGTTTTACAGTATCATAACAGATAAATAGTAGATGGATAGAGCATTCAAGCTGGAGTTGACATTAGGTAGAATTGCATGGAGTTCTGTACTTCAGAGAAAGTAAAATAAGTATAATGTCTTATAATTAGCTAGAACTGAGTTTTATAGTGTCATCATTTTAATGTCAGCTCTTCCTCTCTCAGATCTTTGTTATTATCAAAGCAGAGTAAGAGTGAAAGTAGGGAAGAAAGATAAAAAAAATGTATTTCATTTGCTCATTGCCGCAAACACCCTTCCATTTGGGAGTCTTGGTTTCCTTTATCTAAGCCACTAAAGAGTGCGCATCTTTGTGACTCAGGATTCAGGACACTCAAAAACTCACCCTAACATATCTCATTTTAAAACTTTTCTTTTAAACATATGTTTCGTGGAAAAACAGATATATAACAATGTTTAATGAGTGAACTTCAGTGCATTTTCTTTAGTACTTGTGTGTCTAATACTGGTCATTCATACTCTGTTACTGCTACTTGGTAAATTACAAAACTGGGGTTTTTCACTAGGTCATTAATTGCATCTACAATAATTTAAAAATAAAAATGGGTGTGGTTATAAACTGAGTTTGGAGTTCAAATCCCCACAGACACTATGACAACTGCACTGATGTTCAGAGTGAAATACAGGGTCATGAGACCGTTTGTATGAACCACACTACTAGAGATAGGAATACTGACAAAGGAAGCGCCTAGTGGAGAACAAGAGTGCAATAATATGTATCATTGTTCCATATTTTAAAAGTCCTAATAGTTTCTGAACATGTACCAATTAATTTCATGTACTAAAAGTCCAAAGTTTAATAACACATACTTTCTATTAAGAAACAATTATGTAATGTTCACCGACAGTAGAAGGTAAGTTTCAGAAGAAATGTGACATGTAAAAACAGTTCTAAAAAGAAGTTCTACATTCTAAAGTACAGTAAAAGAACGGAATATGACCCAGTGACTCTCTGTTCCACCTTTGTGGAGCGCTCAGAGAAAACTGGTGCAGTTCTGTTGTTTGCTTATGCACAGAGTTATTTATCTCTTAAATAAATAACAAACTTGCCTGTAACTTTAAGCTCAAATTCTTTCATTCACAAAACTGTACATTGTCAAACAATTTTTCCTCAACTTGTTGCCCTCTCTCCTATAGACCTGGCTAAGAGCAGTGGGCAGTAACTATCACATTGCCTGAATCTTACCCTGTCTTGAAATTCCCTTCACCAGACAAACAAGTCCTTTACATCTTAATTTTACTTACTTGAATTCTAAGGAATGGACAGGAATGCAGCCCAATTATTTGCCAGAATATAACACAAGTGACTTCTATGTAAGTTTGCAATATAGTATTTTCTCTTTCTGAAATCTAATAAGCATGATATTAACTTTCTATATTTCTTTTGGATTCTGATCTTCCAAGCACCTACTAGAATATTCCATTAAACTTTTCTTGCTACATTCTAGGTCTTCTCAAGCCTTCTCTTTCATATCCCTTCTGCAAAGCAGTTACAAAAGCCTAGGAACTGCTTTGCAAGGTTTATTATATATATAGCAAGAACACCCTGGTCCTGGTAAAAGTAATTTATACTAGTCATTTTGATAGTTGTGCTAATTAAATATAAATGACAAAACAATTTAGTAAAGAGTTTCCTTGCTATTTGTTTTGTTTTGTTGTTTTGTTTCTGGTTCACAGTTTAAAAATCATCATAGAGCAAAAACGCTTGACAGGAAATTCATGTCCTCAAAAGCATTAAGTAGTTAGTTGGCCACACACACAGTCTATTCAGTCAGTAGGTAGAGAGCATATGAAGTGCTATGGGGCCCCACCATGCTTTACTAAGGCTGTACTTTCTAAAGTTGCTATCGCCTTCTAAACCAACACCCTAGCCTATAAACTAACTGTTCTAATGCATGAGCAATAGAGGGTATGGCACATTCAAACCGTAAGCCTTTACATGCTGGAGCTCTTGGTTTTTTTTAAGTTTCATTCAATCCCTTTGAAATTGCCGTCAGAGTCCTTTCCGGAAAGTCCTTCATGCAGGCCTATAGATTGTTTGCCCTCTAGTTTTTCTAAGCATTTCAGAGTTTGTATACTATATCGAGGTCTTGGACTTGGTATCTTGATGAGATAAGAAATGACAGCATGGGTCCATTTTTCTTAACATGCCTATCCTGTTTTTCCAACAATACTTCTTTAAGATGCTCTTGGTTTCCTTGTCAAACATCAGGTGGGTGCGGTTGTGGTTTAATTCCAGGTCTTCTATTCTAGTCCATTTTTCTGCGTGTCTGTTTGTTTGAGTACCATTTTAGTTTTGTTGATATGGCTCTCCAATCTAGTATTATAATTGAAATCTAGTATTATAATTTTTCTTGCTATTTTAGGATAGCTAGAGTCATTTGTGTCTTCATATATACTTTAGGATATTTTTCTCTGCCTCTATAGAGAATGTTTTGGAATATTTGATGCTGAATACATAGATTTTGATGACATAGACTTCCTCACTCTATTTAGTCTGCCAATCCATGAGCATGGAAGAACTTTCCATTTTCTAATGTCTAAAAATCTTTCTTCAGAGTCTTAAATTTCAGTAGAAAAGACCTTTCAAGGCTTTGATTCAATTTGTTCCTAGAATCCCTAGGTTTCCTTGCTTGCTTCTTCTCTTCCTGTCTCCATTTTTTGTTGTTAATGGGATTGTTGACCTGATTTCTTTCTCAGTGAGTTTACAGTGTTAGCTTATAGAAAGTCTTCTGATTTTGTCAGTAGATTGCATGTCCTGATGCTTTCCTTATAGTGTTTTATTTCCCTTCAGATAAAGTCTTGGTGTCTTTCATGATACTATTGCCTGACAATAAGGATAATGTGACTTTTTCCTTCTCTTTTGTATCACTTCCCCTTCTTCCCCTTTTACTCTAAAACTTCAAGGACCGCTTTGAACGGTAGGGAAGAAAATGAGCAACCTCTAGTTCACTCTTTCTTTTAGTTTTTCTCAGATTTGTGAGATGTTAAATGTAAGTTTGTCATATGCAGCCTGTTTCATTGAATTATGTCTCTTCTTTTTTTTTTAATTTTCCAGGACCTTTTTCATGAAAGTGCTTTGTCCTCTGTCAAAGCCTTCTCTGTGCCTGTTGAAATGATCAAGTGATTTCTCTCCTTGAGTATATTAATGTGAGTCATTATAGTTGCTTATTCACACATGCTGAACCATTTTTGAGTCCCTGGAATGATGCCAACTTGGTCACGGAGACTGAATTTTCATATATGTACTCAAATTCAGTTTGAAATCGTTTAACTGAGAATTTTTGGATCCCTGGAGATTGGCCTATAGTTCTTTTGGTTATTTTATTACTGTGCCTTACCTGGTTTTGGTGCTCTGTCACTTAACTATGTGTATAGCATGAGCAACTCTACAAGAAGCTGGCTTTGATTCTGGATCACGTGCACACACACTTGTGTGTGTGTGTGTGTGTTTGTGTGTGTGTGTGTGTGTGTTGGGTCATATTTATATAGTGATTCAATTTTTAATTTTTTTGAAGAATTTATATACTGATTCCTAGCAGCTAGACTAATTTTCATCCTAAACAACAGCATGCAAGAGTATATTTTTTCCTGTAAATCCACACTAACATTATTTGATTTTCATCTTCTTGATGATATTCTGACTCAGAAGGCTAGAATTAATGTACTTTTGATATATATTTTTCTTATGGCAAAAGAAGTTGAATTATTTTTACACATTTGCTGGAACAGAATAATATTTGGAATTAATTAAATTCATAAAAATAAATTTTAGTATATTAGCCCCTGTTCTAATACTGGTAATGCACATTACTACAGACTAAAAGTTTATTAAAATAAAAGTTTACTTTTGTTCAGAGTTCTGGTGCAAAATAAAGGGGCAACATTTGAAGCCCTTTTCCTGGCAGAATTAATAGAAAGTGTAGAGAATCCTATGAGGAAGGATAGGGTTCTGTGTGTGAGCCACCTTGGCTCCTCTTCCTCTTCAGAAGAATCCACAGACTTCCACTTATGGAAGTCTTTTCCTGATGATCTAACCCTAATCACTTCTCTAACTCCTCACTTCTACACAATATAGTTGAATTAAATCCATCCTCTGTGAACCCTAGTGATTATTTAAACTCAAACCTGAATTCCAGAAAGTTATTTTCATAGTCAAATCATGGTATTAAGGGATACGTTCTTATCAAACTAAAATAATTAGCAATGTGGAATTACTGGGTAAATAGAAGAAAACCTGAAAATACATGATATTTCAATATTAAGTAAATGTGGTTTTGCTAATCCTGATGTGGCTAGATTATTTGATAGTTTCAAGGAGGCAGCTAATGAGTAAAAAGGGGCATTAAGTTAGCTCTCTGATTTATACCATATAATCAAGCAAACTGAATGCAGATAAAATTTTATTAATGAAAACTCAGGTAGTTAAAGCATTAGAAATCACATATAAAAGAGAAAAATTAATAAAGTGTAATAAAATTGGTAGCATGTAGGGAAAATACTTTTAATGTCTTTATTACTTTTTATAAGTCAAAATTATTTCAAAATAATAAAACTAAAATTTAATAGGAAAGTATACAGGACTCAACTCTTAATGAGAAGAAACTCAAAAATAGTTTTTAAAATTTAAAACTTTTAAGGATTTTACTATACAAATATTTAATAAATAAGTCAAAACTATGTAATGACATCACAATAAGTTTAATAGCTAAAAAAACTAAATGGTAAAGGGTAGTGAGTGATATTGGTAAGCAAATGATATGAAATATCATTATCACTAATCACAGGGTATTTTTCACATCAAAATAAAAGCCCCAAGCCACTACAGAACACTAGGTGGATCACAGCGCATACAGATGCTGTCCAAAACAAATTCAAAGGACCAATTAATATGAAATAAATAACATAAAAATCACCACTTTTCATAAGGAGGCTAAAATAATGAAGACATCTGTAAATTTTCCAAAATTTAAACATTTTTGAAGGAACAGTAATTATAAATGCTGCCATGTTATTGTGGGAAAATGAACACACTCTTAGGCTGATAATGAGATATATATGTATATATATGTGTGTGTGTTGTAAAATATATATCATAGTATAATATAGTTATGTATATCATAATATAGCCTTTCTGCTAACCAAATTAACCAAAAATTCTAACTAAAAAGGTGACTCCAAAAATATTTAAATGATCTATAAAATCACAAAATTATTTTTTATAAATTAAAGATAAGGAAATAAGTTGTATAGAGACCAAGCAATAGATTCAAGTACAAACATGAATACATGATTCTTACTAACATTCCCAACCACCAATTATTTCAGTGTTAGTATTTTAAGCAGTAAACTACCCTATAGATTATAAATAAGCAAAAACAGATAGTGATATGAGTCAAAAATAAAACAGGATTATCATCAATGTTTGAGTCTTCCAGGAATATAATGTACTGACCTAGAGACATTACATGTGATATTGACAAGCATAAAATGCATCTCAAGTTAAGGGCATGGCAAAGCCTTCCCAAAGCAAGAGAAAATGCCTCAGTATTAACTGCAGCCTGCATGGACATTGTATGTGCTATGGCTCTTCACCTCAAAAGGTTTATCTGAGGAACTCTCACCCTTGAAACAGTGAGCCTTCTAGCTTCTGCTATGTCAACTCCTCAATCTTCACAGAGTTGCTACAGGCTTGGTACGGGCTGATAAATATTGTACTTAAATTGATTGAACAATCACACATTGCCCTGTAAAGAGGCTCATGATAGTAATAAACATGTTTGCAAGTTGTTAGCCATGTTCTAGGAAGTACTAAATAGGTGTTCAATAATGAAACCACTTGTGAGACTCTTTTATGAGGTTTCGGTTAACTGACTGGGTTTATAACATACCAGATTGAAATTTGTAAATATGTAATTCAAATAAGTTCTGTGTGGCGATATTTTGTTTGTGCTTTAAAGTTTGCCTAAAGATCAGAGTGCAGAGCTAAGACACTAGATGTCAGTCAGTGGTGGCACACACCTTTAATCCCAGCAATCGCACTCGGAAGGAAGGCAGAATCAGATGGATCCCTGTGAGTTCAAGGCCACCCTTGGTTACACAGACACAATCCAGTCTAATAGAAAAACAGAGCCAGTCAGTGGTGGCTCACATCTTTAATCCCAGTAGGTGAAAGGTGGAAAAGGAAGGCATATGGCTGGGCACAGAGAGGAATATCAGGCAAGATGAGACAAGAACTCAGCCCATTCAGTCTGAGGATTCTCGTGGAGAAAGGATCTTGCCCCTTTTAGTCTGAGGATTTGGTAGAGGTAAATAGTCCAGCCCACAAATCACAATCCCAGAGAAGCTAGACAACAATGAAGACCTTAAGAGAGACATACATAGATCTAATCTAAATGGGAAGTAGAAAAAGACAAGATCTCCTGAGTGAATTGGGAGCATGGGGACTTTGGGAGAGGGTTGAAGGGGGTAGGGGAGAGGCAGGGAGGGGAGCAGAGAACAATGTAAAGCTCAATAAAAATCAATTTAAAAAAGTCTCTCTAGTGGCTGGCTCTTTTACTTTTCTGATTTTTCAGCATTTTCCCCAATATCTGACTCTGGGACTTTATAATTAAGGCCAATTAGAATTCACACAGCAATTCTGTAATAGCCAATTGCTGAGAATCCAAAACTGGACCATTTGCATACATAGAACCAAAGAATAATGGCAAGATATTAGTTGGTATACTGTTCCAAAGACAGAAGAAAGTGAAATTCTACCTTGAAGAAAGATTTAAAATCCTAAGATTCAGAAATGAATCTTAGGTTAGACCAATAATAATTGATCATCAACGAAGAGAGGAAATAAATACCCATTGCTATCCACCTTTAGGACTGCTATATGTACAGAGAAGCTGATAAAAGTTTCAAGCATGGATAAAAGGAACCACTATTTCATAAACACCTGACACCCAACATTAATTCTAGTAGCTTTTATAGCTAAAGAAAGGAGAAGCTGACTATTGGCTATTATATGTGTTGTCTCTATAATAATCCATGCCAAAGAGCAGAAACCAAAACAGGGTCAGAGAATGTGCTAAACTGGTAGAGTTTTCACAGCACCCAGGAAGCCCTGGGTTCCATCACTACCATCTCATAGCCTGAGCTTGGCAGTCTATGTTGTAATTCCAGTGCTTGGAAGATAAGACAGAATGATCATTTTTTCCTACATAGAGAGTTGAAGGCCATCCTGGGATACAATAGGACATTTTCAAAAGAGAACAAAATGTCAGAACAGATGTAATCATTTCTTGTTAAAATCAAAGCAATATACATGATAATTCAAGAAAATTCAGACATCATCCTGTACTAAAATGAACATTTTTGTCTAACAGGTTTTCAAAGGTATTTTCTCAGTAAATATACCTGCTTTTGTTTTGTAAAGTAGTTCACAGTGACCAAGTCATTGTATAAATTTGACATTTAATATTAATATTTAAAGCCTTAACTGTATGCCTAGACTGAAAATAATATGTTCTACAGCTTAATTGGCATGTTTTAACTACTTTTTTTTTTCTGAATCAGGACACTTTGAGCAACCTCAATTGAAAACAGCCTTTGAAACATTTTAAATAGAGGTGTTTGAAATGACATTTAACTATTTCATAAAACATTTATTTTCTGTGCATATGAAAAATCATGCTTTTAAAATATTTATTTATAGCTACATAATTTATTGATTTTACTTGAGCACTTTTGAAATACGATGGCTTTGTTTTCTGAAATTACCGAGTTCATCAGTTTCTTTCTAAATGTACATATTCTATATACTCAACTTGCTAACTTTATTAATCAGGAAATATATATCAAAAATTTACTTTTGTCTCATATGTTCTAACTTTCATATTGTGTAACTTAGAGTATTAGAAAACTGAATTCACATTTTATCACAGTTCAGTAAATTTTAAAAGGCAATAGGCTATATTTTTCACATCATGCAAATGTGTTTAAACTGGTGTTTTGTCATTCTTAATTTCTCCCTTCTGGGGAACATATAGTGCTAGTGATCCAATGAAGAGCATTGTGTGTACCAAGGAAAGTGCTACCATTGATCTTCCTTTCCAAGCCATTTTCTCCCAACTTTTCAACTTGAAATAAGTTTGTGCTGATAATAAGCGTAGACCTGAGGGTATAGTTTAGAGGTATCAGCACTTGTCTGGCATGCTTGACACCCTGAGTTTGATCTTTAGTGCATGAATATTAAAAATAAGAAAAAGTACAAAAACATTACAATGTAGATCCTCTGCAACAAATTTCCCAGATGTTAGCACCTTATATATGTACACTATGACTACCAAAATCAGGAAACTAAAATCAATACAATGCTATTGGTTATAGTTTAGATCTTAAATGCCTTCCAGAGACCAGCATAGAAAAGGCCTTTACCTATAAGAAGTAGAATCGACTGGGAGGTCTTTAAGTAATTGACAGCATGTCCTGAGAAATGACAGCAGAACACCAGAACATCCTCACCCTTTCTTTGGATTCTTCATCGTGTAAGTAATTTTGTTCTACACAGTCTGAACACAGTGCTCCACAATAAACCCGAAACAGCAGTATCAACTGCCCATGGACTACATACCTCTAAAATTATGAAGAAAATTAAGTCTTCTCTCTTATTCATTTATTGTCTTGAATGTTTTGTTACAGTAAAGAAAGCTAGCTAACATACTATCATACAACTAATGTGTAATATATGTCTTAGTCTGGAGATGATTTACGTTTTCCAGATTTTCTAGTGAAGAACACATTACATCTCATATATGTATGTCTCAGCTTCCCTTAACTGCCGCAGCTCAATTTCTTAGCTATTGGTTTTGAAGTGGGGAGCACATTATTTCTGTTTGTCTGTTTGTCTTAGCTTAATCATCACTGTAATAATGAGGAAATGATAATGAGGACTTCTAGAAAGTAAAGGGGTCATTAATAATCTTCAAGCAGAAGGCATTTTGTTTACTCTTATTTACTAAATGGATTAATGTTTTTACAGGAAAAGAATAGTTACTCTGAAAGTAGACACATTGAAAGAAAATTTGATCTAGTTTTTTGTCTTTGGTATGTTCACTTAGTCTACCATTTTGTGATCCAATACTTGAAAGCTTTTACCAGATACTGTTCTGGATGCTGGACTGCTCCATGACACAAGCTTCTGTTGTTTATTCTTGATGCATTCGGTGGTAAGCAATACATATTTTGCTTGAAGATTATCAATGACCCCCTTACCTTCAGTCAATCATAGGTTGTCACTCATGTAAATTGTGTCCAACTAAGGCAAATGCTGAACAGTAGCCAATCAAACCATCCCTGACTTTTTTACTAGTATCCTAACACATTGGGAAGCAGTGTGTGCTGACCATTGTTTTCAGCAAACAATTATAGTAAGTCACCCCTAGAACCTATGATTTCCATAATCATGGCCTTTTGGCCAGGTTTACAATATCAGATAGTAATTCCCTCTGTGGAGCAGGATTTAAATCCAATTTAAAAAAAAAAACTGAATGATTCCTCCCAAAATAGTTCTGCTACTATTGCCCCCATGGCAATTTCTTTTTTTAATTTTTTTTATTAAAAATTTCCACCTCCTCCTCTCCTCCCATTTCCCTCCCATCCCCCCCAATTCCCCTCCCCCTCGCTCTCCAATCCAAAGATCAGTCAGGGTTCCCTGCCCTGTGGGAAGTCCAATGTCCTCCTCCCTCCATCCAGGTCTAGGAAGGTGAACATCCAAACAGATTAAACACCCACAAAGCCAGTACATGCAGTAGAATCAAAACCCAGTGCCATTGTCCTTGGCT